>JAFBJT010106958.1:15876-50462 GCA_016785325.1 Chascanopsetta lugubris | reverse complement strand
GGGGGGCGGGGGGGGGGGGGGGGGGGGGGGGGGGGGGGGGGGGGGGGGGGGGGGGGGGGGGGGGGGGGGGGGGGGGGGGGTGGTTTAGCTGTTATCATGTTGGATGTGAGTCATGAGGTCAGACACGGTGGTGTGAAGGGAGGTGATGTCACGGTGACACCGAGCAGGGAACTGCGTGATAAGGAGGCCGGAAGATAACGACTGACACATCGGGACGAGCGCGACATCCAGTTTTCTTGTTTGGATAAACAAGGAACGTTTGGTTCCAGGGCAAAGGACACGGGAGGTGTTTGCAGTTCACAGGGTGGCCACTAGAGGCGACCTCCAAAGGCCAGTCAATCCCTCATAGACTCTCATGTTGAAGTGTTCAGCTTCAGGGGTGATGTTTGAAAACCTGGTGCAAACTGCTGTTTTGGTCTCGAATCAGTCACAGGTTTTCCCGCAACAACTGAACGAGGGGTGAATGTTTTTCTTTCTCGCTTATTTTTATTCTTTCGAAGTTTGAAATTGTGCAAAATGAAGGGGGGTGGGGTGGGGGGTGGCCTCTTGAGTGACACCTGGGCCGACCTGTCACATTTCTGTGGAGGCTGTGACCGCACCGTGGGCCCACCCCCAGCTTTACCTGTGCTGCCACCGCTTTTGCCCATTTTTTCCGCCTCTTTGCCCATTTTTGGATGAACCAGGAAGTGGGAGGAGTTAGGCAGGAGTGACTCGCCCACAATGAGGCTCATGAACACGATGTTTTTTCTACATCTCACATGATTAGATTACGCAAAAGACTTTTTAAGGCAACCAAAGCGTCTCCATCGCCCCCTAGTGGCCGATTCCCGTATTACACACGAATCCTGACGCCATCACCTCAATAAGCACCGTATTGAGGTTTGAACTCTGGGCGGCGAGAGGAAGTGGAGACTCATTGTTGATGTTTTTACATACATTCAAATATGCTAAAGATGTGTGAAACTGTCATCACACAAGTTTTATGAGCTATGAAGTTTTTATTAGGCTCCAGGAAAGAACACGATCCCCTGACATTTTACAGACGAGACTATATTAGATAAAATAAAGAAGAAGAAAAAAAAAGTCACTCATCTAAACGGTTGTTAGTTGCAGCCATAAAGGAATCAACCACATCCGTGAAGCCACTTCAGAAACAGTCAACTCAAAAAACACACCAGGCCCCGGAGCAGTGGAGTCATCAATCACACTGCAGATGAATCAAATGAAACAAACAAAATAAAAAAAATAAAAACAAACGATTTTCATCCACTCGACTTTGACCACTTCTCTCGGCCCGAGAAGAACCGCCGAGTCAGCACACAGGCTGGGACATTGATTTGAAGACGTGTGAAGGAATGACACGTACGCGGCCATGAAACATTCATGTGTGGCGGTAACTCAGCGCCGCCCGATACATTATAGATGTCTGAGGTCACATGGCGCTGGAGGACGGGCGAGACCCGGTCCGGGCTTCTGTCGGGTGGGTGTGAAGTCACTGTGCAACAACAGCACGCGGACGCCGTCGGTGTCCGGTGTGAGAGCCGTCGCACCAGCGCCCCCCCTGTTCATTTTTTCCATCGACTTCACCTTTACAGCCCGAGAATACGTTTTTCAAAGCCCTTCATCCTGGATGAAAAGTCACAGTCGGGCCTCGGTTTGACTTTTTTTAAAATAAAAGGAGCGGCCACGTCCACCAACTTCATACAGTGAATGGCTACATTCACTTTCCGAGGCCGCGCTGACTCATATGCAGGGATGGGACTGACGGCATTACAAACGAAGGTTGTTACTATATTCAGTCATCAAAACAGTAACCGTTTCCATGAAGCTGGTTTCACAGACCAGGTTGTCGGTCACAGAGGCTGCTGCTATGGTTTCCTAACCTCTGTTGAGGGGGCGGAGACAACTGTAGAAGGGATGATGATTGGCTAAGGTTGAATGCAATTGGATTCAATAGAGCAAATATGGACTTATTCACGATTTAGATACTTTAAAGTCCAGTGTATGACCATGAACAACGTGATATAGTTGACTATTATCATCATCATTATCATCCTTCTTGAAGGTTTCGGCAGAGCCATAAAACCTGCTGGGTTTGTAAACACAGGCCTGTGTGTTAATAAGTCGTGGGCGATTTATTGGCTATAATGGTTAAACATTGAACTACGACACAATGAGCTGGGCTGAGTTCGTTGTTGATCATCCATTTCAACCTATGGTGTGTAGAATGCACGTGTAAGACCAGGTGCAGTAAGAAATAAAGAAATAAATACATACATACATACATACATACATATTTTGGCCACCTCTAAAAATCCCTTTGCCCTCCTCTGTTAAAACTCTTAGCACCGCCCCTGGGCCCATGCTCGTCCTAGGGTGAGGACTCAAGAGGAGTGAGGAGTGTCAACAAACACAACAAGAGGACACAACTCAAACTTTAAACGGAAGTAGATATATATATTTATAAGTTTTTTTTAGTTTTTTTTTTACCGGGACCTTCTCTGAGCTCTACGCCGGACAGCAGAGCCTCTCCCCGGGTACAGAGAGCCAGGACACTCCCTCCACCCCGACACACACACGCGCGCGCGCACACACACACACACACACACACACACACACACAGCTGCAGCCGCACTTGTCAATCACAGTTTCGGCGACTGTCAAACACACACACACACACACACACACACACACACACACACACGTGGACCAACAACAACACAAACACAACTGCCATGTTGTTATTTATCGCCAATGTAAAAAAGTAAACGTGTAAACAAAACTACATTAAGTCTTACCGTCGCGTGAATCCTCCAGGAGCTTGTTTGGTTTGACGCGCGGAGCAGAGCACGCGCCCGCGTCTCTCTCTCTCTCTCTCTCTCTCTCTCTCTCTCTCTCTCTCACACACACACACACACACACACACTCAGTTAGTCCACGCAGGGATTACTACAGAAGCGGGTCGATCCACGGGTCACGGCTCCATAATGTCCGCACTGTACACACGGAGGAATTAGACGTGTCACCAACGAGCTACTTGACCGGGAGCGCGCGCGCACATACACACACACACACACACACACAAACACTAACACACGTACATACAAAGGTGAAGCCTCTAATCTCCATCTGAAGGCTCCTCCCACTGAGCTGCCACAGGCCACGCCCACACAGGGAGGGGTTATATTCCCCAGGTCTCCTCCATGGAAAAATGTGACCACCACAATTTATGAGCACATGTCACGAAGATAGGAAGGATACATCACTTTAAAGGTGCAGTGTGTGGGGTTTAGTGGCACCTAGTGGTGGAGTTGCATGTTGTGATTATTTGTTTCGGATGTTCGAAATCATTTTTCCAAAAGTTTTCTTGTCTCATTTTTGTGAAAATAATCAGTCTGGTTTGAGTAAAGTTATAAATAAAGTTACATATAAGATAAGAAGAAATGGTTTGAATATTTACATGTGATGCCTGATAAAGTTCAGTACTACTTTTGAATAAATAGGTCAAAAAGAGAGAATTTGAATCAGTGTATTTACTGTAATTTCCCCCTGCAAATGTAAACAGGTCTGTTGTGACATCTAGCGGTGAGAAGTGGTACAGATGCAACTTTCCCATCATCATGTGTCCTCAACTCAAAGGAGTTGCTTGTTTCTGAAGAGAGAATTTGACCTTTCACGCAGAATATATATATGTCAAATATATACAATGAAATGTGTATTAATATAATATATAAATACTTTTATGATTTAATTTCTGCCAAAATGGAGAAGCTGAGAAAGCTGCAGTTTGATCTTCATGCTGGGAAAATAAGATTCCCAGAAAACAAAATCGCCCAAGGAGCTTGAACATAAATTAATGATGTCATCTTCAAACACTTATCCATGAATGTGGGTGACGTGGTATTTCTAGGATAATTGGGTGAATCGGAAATGTCAGGACCAGTGACACTGGGGCAGGGTCCGAGTGGGACTCGAACCAGGGACCTTTGCTTTAAAGGTTATTGTTCTAGTGTGTCACTGAGCCAACGACACATTTCAAAGTGTGTCAGTACGAAGAGGAAGTTCAGGAAACGTGATGACGTCATAATTTTGAAAATATGCAAATATGTATGTACAATACGTCTTCTGTATTAGTATTACTGTGAGTGGGTTCTAATGCAATGTGCAGTGTATAATGCTGACGTCAGCAGATACATATCAGCTTGGACGTTTTTTTTAAAATAATATACACAGGCTAATTAGAATCAGAATCAGAATCAGAATCAGAATTTCTTTATTCGCCAAGCTGTTTTCACATACCAGGAATTTGCTGTGGTGAATTGGTGCATACATTTAACATATACTAATGCTGATGATAAGAGTAAGAAGTAAAACGTATTCAAAAAAGAGGAAAAAAAGCTAAAAAAGTAAGAAAAAGTTAAAAGTGCAACATGAATGACATTACAAATGACAAATGACAAAAAATACCTTTTCATTAGTGGATGTATAGTAATTATTAACTCGTTTTATTGACGATATTTTCAAATTACAATTGTTAACTATTAACTTCTTAATATCTGTTTAAATAAAGTTTTTCAAATAGTTCTTTTGTCCCTGGAAGCTTTACACTAACCTACACAATAAACAGAAGTAAACCACGTAGAATTTTCTTGAAAAATAATAAAAACCTAATTAATTGGCAGATGTATTGTGTGTGCGCGCGCGCGTGCGTGCGCGCGTGTGTGTGTGTGTGGCACCACCTCCACCCACTGTGGTACAGCATAGCCCACAGACAGAGAGTTGTTGGACACAGTGAAACTTCCAGAGCTCAGTGGGACAGAGACCCGAGCGGACGGATGAAGAACAGCCCGCCGTGTTCCACACTGTGACCGGGTCTTTGTTTGTTTGTTTGTTTGTTTGTTTGTTCGTTTGTTTGTTTGTTTTTGTTTTGAAATCGGAACTTTGTGCTGAATCCCGATGGCTGAAGCTCGACGTGAGGATGAGAGCGAGGCAGAGCGGGACAGAAACTACACAACAGGTACTCTGTGTGTGTGTGTGTGTGTGTGTGTGTGTCTGTGTGTGTGTGTGTGTGCGTGTCTCAGACTATTATTGATTGTTGTGATTGGCTGGATTCCACTTTGTGATTGACACTCACGGGGTCACGTGGTGTCTGTTTGTAGGCTGTAGTGACATCTAGTGGTTAAAGTCGCAGCTTGTGACCGATTAACCCTCACCTCACCTCACCCTTCCCTCGTGCTGTCACTCAAACTCTGAAGCTGCTTAGTTTGACCACTCTGGGCTGTACTGTAAAGAGATGGTGATCCAACATGGCCGCCTCCATGGAGAGGGACCTGCTGCTGATGTAAACAAAGGTGTCAGTCTTGGACGATATCTTATTCACCCACAGCTGTTTTGCATCATTTTCCACACGAGACCAAACAGAACATGAACTGACTTAAGTTGTTTTTAATGTTTTTAAATTTTTTTATGATTAGTTATTTTCATTCTTATGATAAGATAAGATCAACAGGATTCATCCCATCCATTAGCATTAGCTTTGCTGAGGCAAATAGCAGAGTCAGCATATGCAGATATATCTACAGCTCCATTCTCTTCGCAGACCCATGTCTACAAACTGCACACCACTATGACACAGTGAAAGTGGACAAGTGAATTAGTGACACGGATGAAAATCAAAGTGCCGCACACGACGCCGGTGCCATTACAGATGCACGATGAACCCATCAATCTGTCGTGTGGTGATGCAGCCACGCCAACATTCCTCTTTTAACATCTACACCCAGTGTCATCGCGAGTCAGATTCAACACAACACACACACACACACACACACACACACACACACACACACACACACACACACACACACACACACACTCACACACACAACACACACACAACACACACAGTCATCCCTGCATCAGTGGTGTTTCACTAGAGTGGAGTTTCCACTGTGATTCACTCCATCTAATCTCCTCTGACTAAAGCCAGAATCACTCCGTCAGAACGATCCTCCGTGTGCAGACCCGTCCACAACAAAGGAACCTTTTTACCTTTCAACATGTCATAACATTTTTCATCACTATTTTGTTTTTACGTCCAGATTTCCTCTTATTCTGCATGTCTGGAAGCGGCCGAAACTCTTTGTGCGACTCTATCTCACGCCCTGATCTGCTGTGGCTGTGGTGTAGTGTGTCACACACACACACACACACACACACACACACACACACACACACACACACACACGCAGGCTGTTTTTCTTTCTGCCCTTTTGTTGCCAGCTGCTCTGCTCTGACGGCTGCTGTTGTGCTGAGTAATGTCAGCATGTGTTGAAGTGACAGGGCGGCTGTGAGGGGAAATGTGTCCTGCTGACATCAGCAGATTCATCATGTGCTCCGTGTTCAGGTGTCGGCCGCCGCCCCCGACAAATACTCATATACACACACACGCATGGTTCTATCCAATCATCAGATCTCACTCCAGGTAGTATGATAAATATATATATATATATATATATATATATATATTTATATACTCACGGATCTGTATTGTAATTCAAAGACAGGGAAAGGCGGGATCGCTGAGTCATGGTTCAGGGCAGGGATTGGAAGGGAAAAACTTAAAGGTGCAGTGTGTAAGATTTGGTGACATCTAGAGGTGAAGTGTGTATCCATCACCTCACCCTCACCCTTCTGAACATGCAGGAGAACCTACTTCAGTTGTCTTTAAAACTCAAAAGATGTTTAGTACGTCCACTTTTACTCCTGTAAAAAAACATGGCGGCCCCTGTAGAGAGGACCCGCTCCTCATGTAAATACACATTAATGGGCTCATTTAAGGCTAATGGCAAAAAAAAAAGACACACAAAAAAACACTTACGTGATTATAAATTGATGAAAGTGTTAGTATGTGATTGTTTTGTAATCTTTTTAGACGTGGCAAAAATGACAGATATCGTACACACTGCACCTTTAATGTGTGACAGATTGACCCAGTTTGGTTGAGTGAGGGTCAGGGGGTTTAAAAGTGAAAGTGCCCCTCCCCTCGCTTCACCTCACCGCTCCGTTCACTGCTCTATTCAAGCAGGTCTCTTTATGCCGGAGCCTCGGTGTCATCTGACGCCTCAGACGCTCGGCGGTAAAACACTGAGGTCGCTGTCTGACTTTAAAGGTGCAGTGTGTACGATTTGGTGACCTCTAGAGGTGAAGTTGCATGTTGTATCCATCACCTCACCCTCACCCCTCCGAACATGCAGGAGAACCTGTGGTCGACTTCAGTGGTCGTTGAAACTCAAACAATGTTCAGTACGTCCAAATGTACGTCCGCCCCCCCCCCCCCCCCCCCATGTGCTCCCTCCCCCCCCCCCCCCCCGAGAGAGGACCCGCTCCTCGTGTAAATATACATTAATGGGCTCATTTAAGGGTCATGGGGAAAAAAAAATAATACCCATTTGGGTGATTTTACAAATTCATGAAAAAGTCAGGATGTAGTTGCTTTGTAATATTTGTAGAAGGGACAAAACTGACCAAAACCTTCCTCACTGCACCTTTAAAAGCATGGTTACAACCTCATCGTAGTTCAGGGGCCATTTGAAAATTCGAAATTGCAGTTACTTTGATTGAAAATGTACACCTTTACACCGTTACGCCTCGTGGGCCGGTTCGGACCCTCTGCTGGGCCTGTTCTGGCCCGCAGGCCGTGTATTTGACACCGCTGCTTTAAACTGCTCGAACGTCCGTCCACCAAGCCGATCTGGCGCTTGTTTCTATCTGTGGTGATCATCGTTGACGTGAGGGCCGTCGTTTGATCTCGCTGATTGATGCCCTAGCTCCTCCTACTTCCTGGTTCGTCCAAACTGGGCAAAAAGGCGGGGCACAGCTAACAGCTGGGGGTGGGCCCATGTTTTTTTTTTCACAGCATCCAGACACCGTGCCAGGTAACCTCCCAGCCTCTAATTGTTTTCCACCTTTTGAATATTCAAATTCTCTCTCTCTCTCTCTCTCTCTCTCTCTCTCTCTCTCTCTCTCTCTCTCTCTCTTCGTCGGAGAGACAGAGTAGTTGACAGAGATTGTAAGTTGGCGCCACATGGCTACCAGGAAGTGAGCAGGCTGCTTTATTTTGAAAAACAGCCGCAGGTGGAATCTGTGTTTGTTTTCCGACGAGGCGAAAGTGAAGAGGTTGAAGAGTGTGGTCTCGCTCGTTTTCAGAGTGAAACCGGAGTGAGCGTGAAAGTGTGAAAGTGGCACAGGCGGATGATCAGGAACAGGTGTGACAGGTGGATGTGACTCCAGACCAGGTGCTGCTTGGTTTCAGGCCACAGGCAACGACAACAGCAACAACTCTCTCTCTCTCTCTCTCTCTCTCTCTCTCTCTCTCTCTCTCTGTGTCTCTGTCTCTGTCTCTCTCTCTCTCTCTGTCTCTGTCTCTCTCTCTCTCTCTCTGCAATGATCTGTAACTGGATCTGTGACTGTAGCTCGTCAGACTCACTGCTAATGGTTAAGCAGAGTGGAGTGAAGTCAGCCGGCTGGTGTGACTGAAGTGTGCATGTGAGGAGTGAGTGGAAAATACCGAGTGTTTTATGTTCATTTGCTCTTTCATGAATATTATGCATCATATGTCTCAACCTAACTTCTTGTCAGGAAAGTGTTTGCAAATATTTTTGTTGTTCTGTTCGGTTATATAAATAGATGATTCTCAGTTGTTTATATTTATCGTCAATATGTTATGTTATGTAGTTTTATTCACCATCTTATCAATTATTTCATTTAAGTTTATATTATATATATCTATTTATGTCTGAACAATGTTTATTTCTTTATTTTCTTATAGACATGGCGTCATAATATTCAATGTGTTTGAGTATAAACAATATAGTTTTGACAATTTTTGTCGCAAAGGTTTACCAAGAATGGCCAAATAAAAATTTTAATTCAATGTCATTGAAATAGTCAATTTAAATATTGTAAAAGCGAAAGGATTTATAGCCTCATAGTATTTTTTTTCATAATCCATCTGTATATCAGTTTATCCTGGTGATAAAAATGAGAAGTTACAATATACGCACACGTGTCAATTGAAATGAAAGGATGACGCAGCATTTCTAAAATTCTTATTTGACATGCTTTAACGTGCAGCTGAGAACACGTGACTGTGGCTGCACCTTCATGAGCTGCTCCATTTACAGAGGAGACGACTGGTTCATCAGGATCTCATCGCCGATCCACCCAGTCCGGTTCAGTACTTGTGTCTCTGGTTCGCACATCGGTCCTTATTGGATACTTCATTCACATTTTCACTCTTACTCCATTTTCTGCCGAGCCCGCTCCAACCTCATGTTGCTTTGTTGCTTTACGCAGCTTCTCTTTAAATGTGAACGACATCGCTTCTTCAGAAAATGTGTCGGTGTCACGTGCGTGTTCTAATGATGAGGCAAGACAAGTTTATGTGTGTAGCGCAGTTCATACGCCGAGGCAGTACAATGTGTTCCACGGACACACAAGCAGGGGTCAGTCAATACATGATCGTACGAACAATAAAAGATAGGAAATGAAAGCACGAGAACCTTAAGGCATAAAAACAGTAACAAATGAAAGCGTAGGATAAAAAGAATGATACAGAAACAAAACTAGAATCATTCCAAACCGTTATTCCACCATAGTCGGTCACAATGCTTCATGGAGGCCTGAGGTGAGTGAGCAGAAGGCACGTGACAGAGGTTTGGTCTTTGGTCTCCACTTCAAACTGGAGATGGTTGGAGCATCTTTGATCTTTGTGCTCCAGAGATGAAAACTCCGAGTAGCTGAGCGCTGCTTCCTTCGCCCTGTTCAGTACGGACAGTGTTTTATTTTTTTTATTTTTTATTTTTGAGGTACTTCTGTTGAGATGTGAGATCATGATCAGCGACTCGTCATCTTTATTAAGCTGTGATTGTCTGTGTCTCTCTCCTCAGGACGTCCCGACAGAACCAAACCCGAGCATTTACACAGCAGGTGACCTTTTTTCTTCCTCCATTAAAGGACCAGTCTGTAAACATTTTGTTTTGCCTTTTTCAATGTTTTGCCCCCTTGGAATTGGAATTTAGAATATGTATACACGGGGAGAACACCAGCATGAAAATGAATGACTGAATGCATTTTTATTATTTTCTATTTCCGCCATCTTTGCCGCCGATTCGCTCCGATGTAAACATCATCAAACAGACTGAGAGAAATCTCACTGGCACATTTGAACCACATCGCCCCGCTACACTCGCTCCACTGAATTCACTGATTCATCTTTTTATTATTATATTGCAATTTCTTTTTTTTTTTTACTCCATGTATGCATTTTTCTCATTTTCATCTATATTTTTTTTATCAGCAACATTAATACAAAGAGAGCAGACAAGTAATGAGACGGCTCACTATATTATTTATCATTCTGGATGTAATTCAGCCGTGAGATGTGCGCGTGTTCACAGTTCGTTTGATGAATGAAGCGAATCCCCGGAGGCTGAGCTCTCTGCTGCTCCACCCCCCCCCCCCCCCCCCCCCCCCCCCTGACACTTCCTGTCAGAGCTGCTACACCCGCTCCTTAATGAGCAGGATGTACGGTAACCATCATGTTTACCGCCGCGTTGAGATGAGACACAGTTTGACGTGAGTTCAGCTTGGAGAGAGAGGAGAAAAGGGAAGGTGAAGTGGAGCTGTGTGGAGTCCTGATATCAAAGGGAAGGTTTCTAAAGTTAAGACACTTGTGGTGTGGTGTCGCAGCATCACCGACCATGAGGGAGAGAAGGAAGTTGTGTTTATTGACTGAGTCACGGTGAAAGTGCGAACACACTCTGTCCCACACCTTCACGATAAGTGTCGTCTTGTCAAATTCTGCTTTGTGTCTCAGCGCGGGGCCTCTGTCGTCGATACGAGCCGCCATCAAACGAAGTGAGTTTGTGAAACGGAGAGGGTTCCATCTTTGCGTTCCATTCAGTTTGACATCAGAGATTTCCTTTTTGGTTTTGACAGAGTTATAGTTGGTTTTTGAAAGTACGTTCTTCTTATTGATAATCAGAAATAAAATAAATGGTAAGGTAATGTCCTTTGTTTTTTTTTAAATTACATGTGTTGTAGATATTTTTTTAATCAAAGAAATAGATAGGAGTAAAGTATTAAAAGGCACATTGATTATTATTATTATTAGGATTATTATTATTGTTATATTTTAAACACTGAGACAAAGAGCAGACAGATAATTGTAAAACACATTACAGAATAAGAGACTCAAAAGTTTCTTATGTTACTGCTTTTAATGTAGTCCTTGTTTTTCGTATGAATTTATGCATTTCTGTATTTTCTTAGTTTTATTCACGCATCCATCTATTTCTTTACTTGTTTAAGATTGATTAGATTCAACATTTTGGATTGAATGCTTTATTTTCATTTCATTTCATGGTATTTTATTTCCATCCCATGCTTTATTTTCATTTCATTTCATGGTATTTTATTTCCCCCCCCCCCCCCCCACCCCCCCACCCCTCCTCAGCCAGAACCAACTCTCAGAGCGACACCAGAGACAGAAGGTAAGGTTCCTGCGTGTGTTACCTCGCTAATAACCATGACAACAAGGTGAAGTCAACCTGGGTCATCATCAGTCAGAGGAGTGAAAACATGGTGGACACGAGGTAGAAACTGCATGTCGTTGCATCGCGGTCGACTTCCATCGCGTGTTCTATCGTTTGTGTGCAGACGACCGGAGATCACCATCGTCTCAGCGGAACCCCTGGTCCGTCACAGCTGGTTCCCTGGCTCCTCTGTGGTCTTCCCCCCTCCTCCTCTTCCTCTTCCTCCTCCTCCTCCTCCTCCTCTGTCCCAGGTAGGTTTCTGCTGTTTGAATTGAAATAGAGTTTGTTTGTCAGAGTTGATCCACATGGTCTAAAAATAGTTGTTGGTTCTTTCGGTGCGTGTCTTTGCTGTGGCTCTGTTTGATCTAAGAATCATCGGTACAAGATGGCCGCCTTTGTTCCTCCGCCCCTGGTGTAAATACTTGTACAAGGACAGTGGAAAGCAACAACTTGTATACTCGTGTGAATTGACACAAAATCTCACACACTGGACCTTTAAATTACTGAAGAAAAAAAAAAAGATTTTCACTATAAGTTAGAACTTTTAAACATCCGTTATTAGGTCACGTTTGTGTTGTTTATTTTAATGGAATACTGAAGTCTAATCTAGTGTGTGTGTGTGTGTGTGTGTGTGTGTGTGTGTGTGTGTGTTTCATGACTCAGCCTCCACCGTCCTATGACCAGGTGATCCAAGAGAAGACCAAGGAGGAGGAGCACGTGGTCAGGCCCACCGCTGCCCCCCGCTGGTCCACCTGCAGCACCACACCCACACCCACACCCACCACCACCACCACCTCTGCCACACAGACTGAACCTGAGAGGGACGACACCAGCACATCTACTGCCAATCAATGCAGGGCAGCTCCACCCTCAGCCGAGAGAAGACCTGCTGGTGAGACAATGATTTTTTGACCAATCAATCAATCAATCAATCAATCGACCTTCCTTCCTCGCTCGCTACCAACCTACCTACCTCCCTACCTGGCGAGCTACCTACCTACCTAGTTAGATAGCTAGCAACCTACACACCTAGCTAGCTAGCTAGTTGGCTACCAACCTACGTATCTACCTACCTAACTAGCAAGCTACCAATCTACATACCTACCTAGCTACTTAGCTAGCTATCAACCTACCTACCTTCCTATCCAACCTACCTAGCTAGCTAGTTAGCTAGCTTCTAACCTACACACTTACCTACCGACATACTGACCTTCCTACCAAGCTACCCAGTGAGCTAGCTACCTACTTACCTGACATACCCTCCTACCTTCTTACCTTCCTACACCTACCTAGCTACCATCCTACATACTTGCCTACCTTCCTACCTACCTTAATAGGTTGTGTAATTATGCAGAATAAAATGTTGTTACTAGTATTTCATTCATGTTAAAGCCGTGCGTCTGTCTCCAGGCGAGAAACCAAAAAAGCCACCGAGGCCGTCGCTGCCGAAACAAGCAGAGAAAGGACCGGTTACAGCCTCCGATGGCAAATCTCCATCAAACCCTGACGATCAAACTACATCTGATATAAAACCTCCCAGCCAATCAGACCCCAGTCCTTCCAGCACCAGATCTGTGACGGTTGACTGGGACCTCCCGGACGATCGTCTCTCGGCTGAAGCGACCCCCTCTTCTCCGAACACCGAGCCCCACCAGTGCCCCGTCCCACTCCCGCGCAGAAAACCCAGGAGGCCGTCGATTCCAGAGGAGGTCAAAGTTCAGTCGCTGGTCCGACTCAGCGAAGACAGTGACGTCGTCCCTCCGGATCCTGATCCCGAAGACCTCTCCTCCAACAAGTACCTACGGGAGCTGTTGGAGGTCTTCAGTGGAGGGTGTGAGGAGAAGGAACCGGACGAGGCGCCTTTGGGCGAAGATGCTGCCGGCGAGATGAGCGACGGCAACAGTCAACGAAACATCCGCTCCCGGATCCAGGCCTTCGAGAGCCAGGTGGACGAGGGGGCCCCGGCAGTGCCGATCAAACCGGAGCCACGACCCAGGAAGGCCAAGCCCCCGGTAGCTGCTAAACCCTCAGTGGCGCTCAAACCTCAGTTCAGCCCCGGCGCGGAGGACGAATACCAAAATGTCCCGTCCGCCAAGTCGCCCCAAATCCTGGCGCCCGACCCGAGACCCGCGCCGCCGAAGAAACCGGCGGGGATGTCGATCAAAGAGGAGCTGGAGGCTCTGCACAGCAGGGGCTCACGTCCTCCCCTGCTGACCCGGGCGGAAAACTTCGACGAGGGCCAGGTTTCACCACTTCCCCCCGCTCCCCCGGCGAAGCTGACGAAGGAGCCGCCGAGGCCGAACATGAACATCAACAACCACAACTCCACCTCCATGTTCTCCGAGAACACGTATGTTAACACAGCATCGGGTAAGTGAAGACGCGTCTGTTGAATTTGATAGAAAAAGTTCTGTTCCGTTATTTTTACTATTTCACTATCGTTCTTATCTACCGATGAGTTTGATGAATCATTTTGTTAGTTTTCATTATTATTTTCCCTGTTGTTGTTGTAGCAGCAATGATAATAATATTATTGATCATAATAACAACAACAACAACAATAATAATAATAATAATATATTACAATACCTTGACATCTTTGTATTTCGTTTTGCGCACGTGTGTGTGTGTGTGTGTGTGTGTGTGTGCAGATCACACACCAGTGGAGCCCCCGCGCAACATGGAGAGTAACGGAGCCTCAGTCAGCAGACAGAGTGTGACGAGGAGACCCACCACCATCAGGGTCCCCAGCAAAACGGCCTCATGTCAGTCATGTAAACATCAACTATTCAGACACCATCATGTTCCTCTATGTCAAGGTCATAGCCGGTCAAAGAGTCAAAAGATTTTGTAGCCAGCCTCAAGTGGCCACCCTGTGAACTGCAGGTCTTTCCAGCTCCGTATCAACCTCATCCTTCAGCCCTGGAGGTGGCCCCTCGGGTCACTGTCTGTATTGTTCGTATGACCTCGTGTTTTACACTAAGACTTGTCTCCTCTCAGTCTCCGAGGCCTTTCAGGACAGTCCTCCCCCTCTGCCTGTTCAGAAACCTGTGGGCTCCACCAACCCCTCACTCATCCACAAGCAGATGTCCGCACCCACCCTCCCCTCACAGGTGCGACTCACTTAACACCAATACGTTCTATGAATACGTTTGGTGTCCTTCTGTTTTATTGTCGTACAAATACTTCGATTTCATATCAGGATAAAAGTGAAGCCAGAGGGTCTCAGTCGCCCTCTAGTGGCATGGCACTGAATTGTTTAAAAAAAAAAAAATCAAAAATATATATATATACAACTAGTTATTTGAGCTGATGAAAATGGTGTAACTGACCGCAAATGATTAAAATATGCTTCTATTCTTTTCGATTCTTTTCTCTGAGTTTCTTCTCGTCTCCTGGCTGAGGATCTCACCTGCTCTAACTCTCTCCTTTTCCACATATACACCACTGTGGCCTCTGTAGCAGCGTCTGGCTGCCTTCATGTGCTTGCCCGGTTACCATGGTTTCCAGGACTGTAAACTTTTCAGTCAGTCTGTTTTATTTGTGCTAATGAACAAAACAAAAAAATCCTTTGTCTTCCGCAGGACTCTTTCCAGTTTGGACCCAATCCGTCGCTCCCACCTCGGTGAGTCAGAGGAGAAAACCCTCATGTGTTCACCACGGGACATGAATCTGTGTTCACCTTGTTGTTGTTGTTGTTGTTGTTGTTGTTGTTGCGCCTCAGGAGACACAGCACCATCAAAGCCCTCCCACCACGCCCACCTCCGGCGAAAGCAGGCCCGGGAAGACCTCCCCCGCCAAACCTCCGCGCCACAGGTCGATCCCACACGGTGGCCTGGGAGGTTGCATCCAAACCTCAGGCTCAGAGGCCTCATGGGAAGCGGCATGTTTTACCTCCGAGACCCAACCCAGGCCACCGTCTCTACAACAAATACACGGTGAGGGAGATCCCACTGCTCTGCTCTCGGTGCTTCAATCCCACTTCAAATACAACACACTGACTGTGTGTTGATTTTCATATTTTTTTGTTTTGTTTTTTTTCCCCCCTCTCTCCTCCACCAGCTCGAACTTCCCCACGGAATCGCAGCTGTCGACTACAACGGGAGCAACACAGGAGAGCTGTCACTGCAGGTGAGCAAACCGGTTTTACGCACTCACTCCGTCTGTCGGATATGAAAATGTGTTACTCCAGACCTGACTCTAGGATTTCAGACTTTCCTTTTCCTCTTCCTCTCAGGGCGACTTACAGAAAAGTCCACAAAGCAAACGAAATAAATCTCATGTCAGTAAATGGTGCGGAACAATTAAATATGCTTTAATAAAAAATACAAAAAACTGCTCACGTCACAACATATTTTTTAAAATTTTTTTTAATTTTGTGACAAAATAGGTTTGCTCATGCCCATAGCCCACCTAGCCCAGGACAATGAGGCTAACTTGGACAGCTGTCTTCAGTGAAGCAGTAGCTCCACCTGGTGTTGTAAAGTACAATCAAGTCAAGCACAAAATGCATGCGGGCCTCATTCCATTATATTCTCTCATTTGTTTGCTACTAGTTGGCTAATGGCCGCTTAAAAATGGTTAGCAGGCCGCAGCTGGCCCGCGGACCCCAGTTTAGACAACCCTGCCCTACAGACAGGATGTAGGAATCTGTCGATTCCCATTTTTAACGTTAAACGGCGTCAGTGTGCACATGTCTGTTCATATACCCTGTTGTTATTACGAATGTGAGCCATTGAATGTGATCTCTAGTCAATCAGAGAGTTGAGCCATGCGACTGGTCACGTGACCACCGCCTCACGTCTCCGATCCTTTTCGTTTGATAGAAAAACGAAGTCCTGCTGCTGATCGGAGAAACCGACCACGACACCTTCGAGTGCCAGGTCGGGGACATCCGGGGCGCGGTCCACAAGTCCCGCCTGACGGTCATTACTCCTCTCAGCGCAGACGTCTCCTCATCACAGGTGTTTGACCCTCGTCTTTCCGGATATGTCTCCCTGATATTTAAGCCCCGCCCTCATGCGTGTATTGTCTCTCTGCAGAGCTCCACAGGAGGAGACGGTCATGGAATGAGGGTGCAGGTGGTACATGACTTCAGCCCAGGTGAACTCCTCTCTTTAGGATTTGGCAGAAATTCGACAATAAAACTCTATTTCTCATGCATCATTTGACGCTTGAGGAGACAAACCGTGCTACTGATAATAATCATGATAATGTTAGTAGCGACCATAATATAAGCATATGTACTGTACATATATTCTCATGCACATATACACAAAAATGTACCCACACTTATACGAGACAGAATATGAACGAGAGCAAGAAACGCAGTTCATCGTCATCATCATCATCATAACAAACAAACGCCAATTAATAAAAGAGTAAATACATGTTGTTTATGTCATCATGGAACACGGGCTTGCACACGCGTAGATAACATCTCCCTGAAAGGGAAGCCAAGTCCTCTTGATTGCCTCCTGCTGGCCGGTTGCGGTATAACCTATTAAACCTGTCTCCTCCGTGTCAGGAGACGGGACATGAACCAAATGTCCATCATATGTACAAGTGTGCCATGTTCTTGTAGGTCTGCTTTTCACTTGACATGTGCACAGCAGTTTTGAACGTTTTTTTTGTTGTTGTTTTTTTATTAAGTGTAAATGAGTTGATGATGTCATTGGAAGTAACATGACGTGCGTCTCCATAACAGAGGGACCAGGAGAGCTGGGCCTGAGGACGGGGGACGTCGTGACCATGGTGGAGACGGTGGACAGCGAGTGGTACAGAGGAACATGTCGAGGATCCACCGGATTCTTCCCCATCAATTACGTCAAAGTCCTGGTAAGTTCGACCTTCTTCGTTCCTTTGAATTAGAGCTTCAGTTTCCCCCGGAGAACCTTCTGTGGAAATAATTCCGATTACGATTCCCCTCAACAGTCCGATTCACCTCAAACGCTCCCAAAGAGGAAATCGATGCCTCCGCCTGCAGCAGCCAGGTACGGTGCTTGTTTACGTAATGTCGTTTGTAAACAGGTGCGGTGTCTGAGATGTTGTTCTTTTGCGCAGCGGTCCGCGCGGCGTGGCGCGGTTCGACTTCGAGGGCGAGCACAGCGACGAGCTGTCCTTCTCGGAGGGGGATGTGATCCAGCTGAAGGAGTACATCGGGGAGGACTGGGCCCGGGGACGGATCGGAGCCTCCACGGGAATCTTTCCTCTGAACTTCGTGGAGATCGTGGAGGATCTGCCTCCTCCTCCTTCTCCTCCTCCCAGTCAGAAGCAGCAGACGCTGCCCAGGGGTGTTCCGCTGCCAGGTACGAGCACCGCAGACACGTGAGGCGATTGGTCATGGGGTTGGAAGCACATATGTCCACCTAACGTGGCGGTGGGATGTGGTCTGAGTCGGTCTGGAGCAAGGCTCGAGCCGAGATGGCCTCCAGTTTCTGTAGCACTTTGAGACCGAGTTCAAAAGATGGCGTGCGTGTCACGAAGATGGACTGTGTATAAAGACGGAGGTAGCGTCGGTGACGTCAACCGTAGGTTTCTGCAGAGTGCGCATGAGGCTCGTAGTTGGCGGTTCACTCGTCAGCCATTTTGCAGATGCCTAACTCCCCCCTACTTCCTGGTTCATCCAAAAATGGGGGCGAAGAGGCGGAGCCCGTGTGGAGCTGAAGGCCGGGCCCACGGTGCTGTCGCGTCCACAACATCCACAGAACGTGGCAGGTCGGCCCAGGTGTCACTCATGAGGCCACGCCCCTTGATTGTGCACAACTTCAAACCTTGAGAGAATAAAATTGATTGAGCTAGAAAAGAAAAATCTAAAAATCGAACTGGTTGAGACCAAACCTGTAGTTTGTATCAGGCTTTAAACGTGTTTCATTCACCTCTGAAGTTGAACCATTTTAACATGGGAGTCTATGGGGATTGACTCGCTCTTGGAGCCAGCCTCAAGTGGCCACCCTGTGAACTACACGTTTTTCCCACATCTGCACTGGCCCCGTCCGTCAGCCCAGGAGGTTGCAGCTTGGTCAGGAAAGAGAGTCTGGGCTGGGAGTGATATTTACAGTGAGATGGAATATGACTTAGAAATCAACCCATTGCGTTTTGCTCTGGATCAAGGGATGGATCCAAGATGTCTTCCACTTTCCATAATGTTTTGAGATGGAATATTTAAGAAAAATCTGAAAGATAAAAGATAAAAAAAAACCCAAAACCTGGTCTTCTAGGTGCAGTGATAGTCATGGACATGTAGTGCAGCTTGCGCCACTCTAGTCGAGAGGATGATGCAAAAAAAAAACCTAGTTCCACAAAAGTGGGTCCGAGGATGGAATGTGGGTCGGGACAGAAAACCTTGAATGCGGCCGCAGATCTGACAAAGGAGAGGATTCAGGAGTTTAATGGGATTCTTCGACTGGAGCTTCCCAATCGGGACTTATATGCATAAATACTGATGTGACTCGAACCGATTTGTACGTGGCTCCATCGGGGGGTTTGAAGTCATATTACCAGAATGAACTGGACCTGCTGTTTTAAGACACCATTAGAGTCTTATCTGAGGGAGTCTGCGGTTAAACAGAGAGCATTCCTGTGTGTGTGTGTGTGTGTGTGTGTGTGTGTGTGAGCGCATGTACATTGAATTGTAAGTAACATTGAATATTTACACGGCATGGACATGCAAACGTGTCCATCCCTAAAACAAAAGCCCGTCTGTGTGGGAAGAGCCTCCCTGCGTCATTGTTCCTTTGTGCCGGTCTCTCCCTCTGTGGCATGTGAGGAATCTCTGCTTCTGTTTCTGTTTCATTAAAGAAGTGTTTACAGAGCAGTGAACCTGAGGCCCCCACACACTGTACCACCCCCCCCCCCATCCTGCAGCCTGGAGCTCACAGTGCACATGTTCTATGCTGTAGGATCCAACAAGGGATCATAGGAGAGTCAACATTACAGTATATTTCATTTGTCTGTGCTGTGGACATTCATATCTATACCACTGTATTCATACTACACACTCTGTGTGTGTGTATTATATATTTAAATGTCCTTCCCATTGGACTACTACATTCATGATACACATACATACATATATATGTATATATACATATATATGTAATTTTTACTTCTGTATATTATTAATTGTATTTCTCATTACTTCTTCTGCACCATTGGTTGGATGCCTTCGACATATAATAGAATTCAACAGAATAAAATAGAAAAGTCTTTATTGTTTATTGCATGTGTACAATGAAATCAGAAGCACTGTTCCAAGGGGTGCAACAAAAAACAAGAATATAATCGAATCAAGGGAATATAAGAATACACACAGTATATACAGTATAATGATATACTCGATGCACATGCTACATGTCAACGTACAGCTGATTCACATCTGCATTGTGTTGCCTCGTACCTGAGACATGAGCAATGACAATAAAGTTGAATCTAATCTAATCTAAAGAGAGTGCACACAAAGTTCCACCCATGATCCAGATCCACACCTAAAGTTAAAGGTCCAGTGTGTAAAATGTAGGTCAAATGTATTGGCAGAAAAAGAATGTAAAACAATTACACTTCTAATGATGTCCTCTCTGCGGAAGCGGCCATTTTGAACTGCCATGTTTTTACGGTAGCCCACAATGGACAAATTAAACACCTATTTTTTTTAAACTTTTAATGACAACTAAAGGCTACTATATATTCTCTCTTACATGTTTGGAAGGGAAGGGGGACAGTGAGGGGTGTTCGGCTGCAATATGCAACTTCACCACTAAATGTCACAAAATCCTACACTCTGTACTTTTAACGTGTCTTTTGTTCAAAGTACGTGTCTTTTGTTCTCTGACCCACTGCACTGCGTTGCCAATTAGACGCCATTTCCCTTTTAATTGTCCAATAACACTGACTCGTTCTCTCCCCCTCCACAGGTATGGTGGCCTCCCAGAGCGCAAACGCTGACTTTGCTAAACCTGCTCAGGTAAACCACCGTTTAACAGAAACAAAAACACGGGGGAAGTTCCTGCTTTTAGGTGAATGAAACAATAAAAAAAAAAAAGCAGAGATTCAGGCTCTCTTCTCTCCGGTCCCGTGCAGGCGTCTCAGGCCAGCGTGGACTGGGTGGTGGCGCTGTACGACTACGCGGGGAAGTCGGAGGGTGACCTGTCCTTCCAGCAGGGCGACTGCATCCTGCTGACCCAGCACATCAACGAGGAGTGGAGCTCCGGCCGGCTCAACGGCAGGGAGGGCATGTTCCCCCGGGCCTTTGTGGAGAGCAGCAGAGGTGCGGTGCAGTACATCCACACATTTGAAATCACATGATTGGGAATCATTTTCTGATCAATACTCTTTATACAAATTTAAAACATTTTTTTAGATATTGGTGTTGTACCGATAAGCTGTAAGATGTACTCGTGTGCAGATTCCTTCCTTATTCATGGTTACACCAGTTTTCGTGAAAATGAGTCTCGGTGTTGTTGAGTTATTTGGACAAACACTTGATTGTCACTGGTTCTGTGGGCACGAGGCATAATGAGGAATCTTGAATCTCAATCGCCATCTGCTGGATGAGGCTTAGAGATCACAAATATTATAAAATAAACAGCAGAAGTATTTGTGCTTTACGGAACAAAAATATTTTTTACATATGTAGACCCCAAGATATTTATATTCCAGATGTACATTTTTTTTCAAATATATTCAACAGCAAACGTTCAGTTTGACCTTATAATAGATTATGATTATATATTTAGAAATATATTCTAACATGAAAATGCTCAATATATTTTTGTTCCAGTAATATTCAGGTAAAAATTATTTGATTTCAATTTTATAAGATAAAAAAAACAATTATAGCATTTTTTCTGTCAGGGGAGTAAGTCCTCACTTTCTACAGTAGCCCAGAATGGACACGCTCAGCATTTTTGAATTGTAATGGTAACTGAAGGCTCCTATATGTTCTCAGTCAAGTTTAAAAGAGAGGGGTTGGGTGGTGCGTTTGGAGCTGCAATGTGTCATTTCACCACCGCATGTCACTAAATGACATTATTCAGATGAATTATATTATTACAGTACATTTACATTATTCACTGTGTGTGTGTGTGTGTGTGTGTGTGTGTGTGTGTGTGTGTGTGTGCGTGCGTGTGTGTGTGTGTGTGTTCTCGTTCTCGTTCCTCCCTCATCAGCAGCCGAGTCGTCCCTCAGCAGCCAGCAGAGTGAACCTGCTGCTGGAGGTGAGAGAGCCAGAGCGATGTACAGCTTCACATCAGAGTGCGAGGAGGAGCTCTCTCTGCAGGTGCGCTGACTCGGCACATTTCGCACGCGCACGGGAAAATCCGTCACCTTGCGTCTCATCACCCGCTCCTCTCCCACAGGTCGGGGACATCGTGACAAACCTGGAGAACATCGACGACGAATGGTTCCTGGGGGACTTGAGGGGGAAACGAGCCCTGGTCCCCAAAAACTATGTGCAGGTGCTGTGAGCAGGGGGGGGGCGGGGAGTCCACAGTCAACCGCCTGGGACTGGAATGCAGTATTTTGTTTCCCCCCGTGAGCGCAGCAGCTTGAAGTCATCCACAGCCTTAACTTAAACGTACCATTGACTTAATAATTTATCCTTGATTTAAATACATGTGATGAAAGCAAATCTGGCTGTAAATACTCAGAAAGTCTTAACTGTACGCTCAAGTCTTAACCGATAGCACCACCTAGTGGTTGGTCTCCTCACAAGCATTTCGCCCAGTTTGAGTAACGATGCAGTTTTATCCTTTTTCTTTCATGACATTGTCTGATGAAATAGAAATATGAAATAAATTTGTTTTAGGATTGCCAATTTAAGACGGTGTGTGCAGTTCTTATTTGAGCAACACTTGAACTATTCAACGTCCAGTGTGCAAGTGTTACATCCATTTCCAGCAAAAACCAAGTATAGATTAGCAGTTGGAGGTTTCATTTGTGGATCAACATCAAAGTGGGCCAATTAGTTGGCTGATCATTTTAGGTGCAGGTTCCCTCTAAAGACACCATGTTTTTACAGTGGCCCAAAAAGGACAATTCCAAGGTTGAATTACTTTAGGAAGCCAGGATGAAGTTTTGAGTTCCACCGTTAAACTCCACAATTGGATTCTAATAATCCTTAAAAAGCAGAGTCGTTTATTCACTTTCAGTGGCCCATTTTAAGTTACTGCTCCAAACATACTAAACGTCCACTCGCCAACATTGGCTGTAGCCAATTGGAAATTGACATTATACAAGTCTTACTTTGACAAATTTTCAGAACATCACCCAAGTCTCTGATTCCGGAGAGTTATTAGATTTACTGCAGTTGTACATCTAGCGCACACTTCTCCACATACTGTTTCCAACATCCATAAAGACGAAAGAAAAACAGTAGGGCTTGTGGGTCATTTACATTTTTTATTAAATCTGTCAGGGTTTTTGTTTTTTAGACGGTCTCCTGAATGGGGGGCTCGTAGCCATCGGCCCTCTCCACCTTGGCGCCAGTGTCGTCGCCGGTGGCTTTGGTGGCAGTGCTGGTGCCGCCCTCGCCGTGGAGCTCCATCAGTTTGCCCACTGCGACAAGAGGAGAGGCTTTTAGTGTGCTTAATGTTATGAACGCCGAAGTTAGCATTCGGGTAACACGGGAGTTACTGGAGCAGGGTCGGCACAACATTTCACAATGAAAGCACTTTAAAACTATTATACTTACACTCAAACTTGGGCTTCTTAAGCATCTTGACCTTGCGCACATAGACGTCGTGTAGAGGGTAGATGGACTGGCAGGCCTTCTCAATGTCTTTGCCAACGCTGTCAGGGATCCTGGAACACGACAATAAAATACCTTCATACCAAAGTTCATGACTGAAATATAAAGATAGAACTGGACATTCAAAATTAGCGAAGTGCTCACAGTTTGTTGACAACTTCCTTCAGGTCATTGGTCTGGACCTCTCGGGTCATGATCTCCATCATCTTCTTGCGGATCTGACGGACCTGCTGGTGCTGGGCGTACGAGGTCTTCCTGATCTGGTTGGGGCGTTTCTTCGTGAAACCCACACAGAACAGACGCAGGAGGTAGCCGTCGGTGGTCTTGACGTCGACGTGAGCCTCGATCATGGTCTGAGGGGAAAAACGGGGTTTGAACGTTGCATGTTGGGCTTTCCTGTCACCGACAACAACAAAACACGTTTTATATATGCATGCACATGAAAACCAAAAAAATACCCTGCACACCCAAAAAAAAAAATCTGTATTTTCATGCCGTGTTTGTCCAAGTTGTTTACTTCAAAATGAATTCAGTTAGGAGATTTAAACTCCCACTTCAGACTGTTCCTCCACAAAACCAAATTTCTTCAAATCTAATCAAAATACAGTTACATCCAAAACTTGAGCGGAACAAGTGTGCAGCATGTACTCTGCTCAGATCTGCCCCCGTTTACACTTTGTACTTTTACCGAGCCAATGGTGCACAACCGCTAAATCCATCTGCTCCTTTTCTTGATCCAAAGCAAAAATCAAAGTGTTTCCCTTCTGGCAAAACATCCAACTTTTAACAATTCAATCAAAAAACAAAAACAAAACAAAAACTATTTTGACCAGAAAAACAAATAGGGCTCAGGAATTCACAGTCTAGCGCCATCACCCACTGAGTAATGTCATGAGGAGAAATCATTACTCCTGCATGTTATAACGGCACAACTGAATCCAAACCTCTATGCTACTTTTTGCCTCGCTACATGCACCCAGACGCTCTCCAGCAACACATTTCTACCAATAAAACACGATTGGAGATAATATTACCCATCCAAGTCACTTTGACTGTCACTGAGGACATTTCTCAGTGACCCAGAACTTCAACCCTCTGACCACAAACCAAGGTCACATGTGCACACCATGGTTCTACACATAGTTGCGTTCATAAAAACATTTAACTCGCCAACAGTGTTCATCAAGCGTTGAGGAAATGACCAGTCTTTTTTTTTGGATATATATATTCACCTGCCACTTCTTGACCATGGAGCACATCTTGTCACGCGTCAGGTCCATGCCGTGGAAGTTGGTGAGGCAGTTCTTGCCCTGCACATCCTCGGTGATGAGCTTGAACTTGCGGAAGGCCACCTCGTCGTTCTGCAGGTCAGCGAGGCTCACCTCGAACACGCGACCCTTAAGACCGTCAGAGGCGATTCCTGGACAGAACCGAGGGATAGTTAAAGAAAAATATATATTGAAGAAAAAAAAACAATCGAGGCAAGCACTCTTAGAACCATGACATGGGGGTATTGTATATTGATGTGTCCATGCATGTCCAACTAGGATACTGGTGCCTCAAAATGGCTCTAGGGGTCTGCGCTAATTTTACGGTTATCGACACGTTTAATATATAACCAATGGTTCTTCAAACACACATGGAAAAGGAAAGCAACAACATCGCTTGCTGCCAACTTCAAAACCGAGTGGACTTACTGGTTCCCTGAGTCCTGGTGACCAAGGTCTTGCCAAGATTGCGGATGTTGAACATGGCTGGTGCCTTGACATCGTACCAGTCCTTCTTGGAGAAAGGGTCGACACTGCAGAGGGAAGCGGGGGACACGTCGTTAGAACGAGTATAAGGAGTCCAAGTGTGTTAAGCAGGACGCATGAGAGGTGGATTTCGCAGACGAGGCTAGCCGAGGATGGACCGGCCAAGCATGGACAACAGGGGGGGTCACTCTTCCGGTTAGCACGTAGCTGCACGCTATGGTTAGAGGTTTGGGCTACACGGGTAACCAATGTTCGTATCACTGGATAACCACACGGTCGAAGCAGTGGAGTCGTTTTCAGTGTTGTTGTCGAATGGGCCAACTGTTAGCTAGCTTGGCTGCTATGCTAACGGGTAGGCTAAGCTGCACTCACGCTCATGCTAATGTTTAGCAAGTCGAGAGACCGGGTTACACTGGGACTATACCAGCGCAGCTATTCCGTGTTTACCCTTTCACAAATGATTTAAATGAAATTTAGGTCAGTGTACATCAGCCCTCGCGACGAATTAAACGCTCCAGTTCTGACCGAAGAGAACATGCTGCTATGTGTCCCATCCAGCGCCACTGAGGCCGGTGACGACGAGACTAGCATCGGCACCCACCACCCGGCATCATCCACCAAATATCGGCGTCATCCTTCACATTTTGCCCATCGCCGTTACACCGACGGAGAGGACAAGGCTTAGTTTGTGTAATGGCGCATGAATGTTTTACTTACATCTTCTTTTTGGCACCCTTTTTGCCGCCTTTGGTCAGCCTCTTATTCTTGCCGACTGCCATGTTGGCTACAGGGAGTGAAAGAGGAGGAAATACGAAATCACGCGAGAGTTAAAGAGACAGCGGGCAACCGTGAGATCTGTGGGATCTCGCGAGTACTGGTAATGCCCCTTATCTCCCTCTGCTGGTACAAATATAATACTGGAATAGTGTGCAGTAAACCTCAACATACTACTACTACTACTACTAATAGCAATAATGATAATAATAATAATAATAATAATAATAATAGAACATTTGTTATTTTTGATTACTCTTTAAAAAAACTACACTATTCAAAATATCCTATTTAATTTAATTGAGGACAAGTAATTAAACCTTTGATCTTTCTGTACAATCATGCACAAGCCAGACTAAAAACTACACAAAAGACAAAAAAAGGATGAGAAAATGAGGACATTGGATATATTTATATGAATAATGACCGAAAATATATAATTAATATGCTTTTATTTGACATGCGATGATGACTGGTGACTCAACTGCGGATTTCAAAATCAAAAATTTCAAATTCATAAATTAAACCTTTAAACTTTCATAATAAATACAGTGTAATGTGACACATTCATTTATGCTGCAGTTGTATGGCCGTTAATCCCATGATGCTGGACCACCCCATCAGGACGAGCCAGTATTTGGGTGTGTTGACATGTCATGAAGGAGTGTAGCCTCTTATCCACCCACTCTACCATCATGACAAAGGGGAGAATGTTGTCTGATGGTACTACAATACACTCAGGTGGCAGTTTATTGGGTCCACCTATCTAATGTTAGCACCATTGACTACAACCGTCCCCCGATGCATAATAGAAATAAATAGTTTAATCATTTCAAGCCCCCTTACGGGAGTGCACAGTATAATACAGGGACAAAACTCTGTGTTTGTACAGTGCAGTCATGTGGTGACTGCAGGTAAACAGCTGGGATGTGCTGTTTCATGTGCGATAATATTCCTGAGGGGGCTCAATGACAGTTGATCAGACAGTTGGCAAAGTAAACAACTTTAATGACATTTTATGACTATCATTGTCATTTAAGCTCATTTCAAATTCGTCAGTCTAGCTTCAGTTGGACACAGTCAATGCAAATACAGATTTTGCAAGTGATATATATATATGTGACACATGTTATCCTGCTTAGAAAAGCTTTGGAACAAGGGGAGCAACAGATGATCATTAGCTGTATAGAGAAATGATGATGAGAACGGGCTTATGTTCCATCCAAAGGTCAGCAAAAAAAAAAAAAAAAGAGTCTTCTGAGGGGCTAATTTTGAGGAATCCACATTTGGGCTGCTGTGAATGTGAACGCCTGCTGATTTCAGGTCATTACATCAGAGACACATCTCTCTCTCTCTCTCTCTCTCTCTTTCTCACTCTCTCTCTCTCGTCTCTCGGGTGGTGCTCTTGGCTTCCATGACACCCGGGGTCCCCGAGGGGGCTCGGCTACAGTTTACAGGGAGGTCAGCGGTGACGGTGACGCCAGCCGCCTCCGGGGCAACGGCGCTCATCGCAGCTGGAGGACGCTTAAGAAGTCGCCTGTACGAGCGGAAAGAATGAGGATGAATAAGACAACTGAGACTCGCGGAACGATCACCTTTCACGTGATGTTTGATTGAGCGGTCCGTGGATGGATGAACGCCCACGTTGTCAGGTCGTGGAAAAGGTGATTTGAAAAGGCGAGCAGTGCCGAGCTGTCACCCGGCCTTAAAGTCAGCTTCGTGTCGCCCGGCTGTGACATCTGTCGGCGTGCCGCCGTCGCGCCTCGGAAAACACGAGAGTTCAACATGTCAAAGGCCCCGATCGGTGTTTGTATCACACGTTAAAGTGTTTGCTGCTTGTTCGGCAGCAGGGGATCACCTCCAGCCACACGGATCCGAGGTTCCCACCATGTGTCATACTGAAAAAGAGGTGCGATGATGTGCTGGGCTCCAGGGTGACAAGATTAAATTACCACTCGGTTTCTTATGAATAGGCAAAGCATCTGTGTGCGCGTGTGTCCGTATATCACACTGCACAAATTGGCCCCTGCATTCTGTCTGCTCATCTTTGCCTTCTGTCTGTTTGCAGTCTTTTCAGCAGGTTCTCCAGAAACCCGACTGACGTGCGTAAACTCCTTATCTTAGCATGTACATTTTAATAGTTATATTATGATGATATTCATTTTTAATGCCCTCAGTTCATTGATATTGTTGTGTTGCAATATCTGAAGAATGTTATCTGCAACAGCCTAATAAATATCTGTTATTTTTGTACGATTATTATTATTATTATTATTATTATTATTATTATTATTATTATTATTATTATTATTGGGGCTCTTGGTCAAAGGCCTTAAATTTGCAGTTGATTATGGCTGGGGACCCCTTTTGCAAACCATCTCATTGTATAAAAAAGAAGTTCTACTTTATAATAATCAATGGATACATTTTAAATTATAATCACAGTATAAATTGTATTGACAAACATAGTACATATATTTATGTATTTTTATTCCAGAGGGCTCCAGGTGGCTGCATATGAATTAACTTTATTTGTGAGCTATAGGTTTATGAAATGAGTTGTTAGATAATTGTACAGCCATATTTACAATCTAACTCTTACAATGGGGCCACCAGGGGCCCCATGAGTGAGTCAGTCCGGCAGTGGTGGTACCAACCTCAATGAATATGTGTATGTGCATATGTTGATTATAGAAGTCATCCTAAACAATTTTATGCAAAAGTTTAAAAAAAATAAAGTCTACATCCTACTTGGTGTATCTCACATTGTGATTTAATAATGAGATTTAATGAGAAGACATACAAAAAAAATGTGGTGGCTCCAGGGGGCCCGTCTATAGCCCCCCCCCCCCCCGCCCTCCCGGCACTGGAACGGGTCGATCCGGCTCTGTAGTGGCGCTACCTGATCCGACGTGTGCGTCAACGTGCTCGACGTGTCGAAAAAACGCCACCTGGAGACACACCTGCCATCCAACTGAATCAAACCAGGCTCCGCGCCCACTGCGCATGCGCGGCTCACTGAAGGGCTACACTGTCATGGCGGTGGCGAGCTGAAGCTGCCGGGG
Organism: Chascanopsetta lugubris; assembly: GCA_016785325.1. NCBI lineage: Eukaryota > Metazoa > Chordata > Actinopteri > Pleuronectiformes > Bothidae > Chascanopsetta > Chascanopsetta lugubris. The sequence goes on along the minus strand of JAFBJT010106958.1, from coordinate 21,526 downwards.
TGAATCCAGGAAGAGAAAGCGGCGCAGCAGCTGGGTCAACGCTCCACCGAATTTCACCCCAAGTGTGTGGACTTCGCCGGGGGAGACGCGCAGGAGGACGCCGCCGTCCTCGCTCGACTTCTCCCCGGAGCTGCCGACTCGGACTCGCCCCCTTTTGTCCAGTTAGTGAGTTTTTCCGCTGGAGGAGCGCTACCTGTCAACTGTGAGTGTGTGTGTGTGAGTGTGTGTGTGTGTGTGAGTGAGCGAGTCGGTGACAATAGCAACTTCCACACCGCTGCACCGGGGGACATCAAACTACTCCCCCCCCCTCGCTACCGTGTGACCCATTGGAGGGGACCAGCTCCGGCTTCACCTGCCCTCTCTCTCTCTCTCTCTCTCTCTCCCCCCTTTCCCCCTCGTTACCTGCCCCGCAGTTCTTCTTCCCCTCGTCTTTAAACCATCCGCCTGCTATCAAGTTACGAAGTGAGGGCAGAGGAGCGGGTGACATTTCCAGCCTGTCGCCGACTAGCGCCGTCCTTTTCTCCCCCGGTCCACTCGCTCACACAGTTGTGGATGGGGAGGGCAGCCTGTCCGCCTGTGGACCGCCAACTACTCAGCTGAAGGGGACACACCAGAACCCCCTTCTTCTTCTTCTTCTTCTTCTTCTTCGTCCCTCTCCTTCTTCTTCTTCTTCTTCTTCGCCTCCTCCCCTCCCTGCTCCGTCGGCGGCGGGAGGTTGAACAGGTGCCTCACCTGTGAACCATACCTTCCGTAGCCATGGCTAGCGAGGAGTCGGCGGCGGCGGTGGCGGGCGCCGTGCAGCAGCAGCAGCAGGAGCAGCAGCAGCAGCAGCCCGGGGACGGCAAGGACGGGGGACCGGGCGCCGTGCAGCTCAACCCCGGGGTGCCCATCCGGGGGATCCGGATGAAATTCGCGGTGCTGGCCGGCCTGGTGGAAGTTGGCGAAGTTTCCAACCGAGACATCGTGGAGACCGTGTTCAACCTGGTAAGCTGATTACAGGAGCTCAGAGCGAGGCCTTAGATCGACCGATAGCGGTGTCACGGTGGAGGGACGTGCAAGTGGGTTCGTGTGGTTGTTCCATGCACCGTGTTTACTTTGGGTCACGAAGATAGCAAGTCACGTCGTAACCATATGTTATGGCTGTTAGCCCCCCCCCCTCCCCTCCCCTTCCCTTCATGGGGCCCACATTTTTAATTTATTTTTGCTCCATGTCCGGTTCACATGTGTTGGATTTAAGTGAAACCACAACCATTTATTTTATTTTTTATTATTTTTTTACCGAGTCTATGATGTTTATAATTTAATTTGCTTAATTCGGGAGTTACCTGACATCAGAGATTGACACCGGGAGGAGGTCCTCTCTACGGAGGCGGCCATGTTGCACCACCTCGTTTCTACTGTAGCCGAAACTGGACAAACGAAACACTTTGTGACTTTTTAAGGTAACGAACACGGGTGGAACAGCCGTGTGCAACTTCACCGCTAGGTGTCGCTAAGTCCCACACACAGAAACGTTGAAACTGCCCTTGACCATCGGACGTCAGAATCCAGGATTCGCATTTGAGTCATTCCTCCTTTTGACCATCCCGTGCTTCATTGATTATATAGAGGGGCCATTCCACCCTACACAGGGGCCCTTGCCCATCTGCTCTTGCTTAGTGTCACAATATTGCATCATTAGACCTTTCATGTGACACATTTGTGTCATACCGTATAAACATGGCACCTCAGACTTCCATGTTCCAAGTTTTTAATTGAAGTATATCCAGGTGTGTGTGTGTGAGAGAGTGAGAGAGAGAGAGAGAGAGAGAGAGAGATAGTGACCTTATCTGTCCACTACTTGTTGCTCACCCTCCAGCTTCTCCTGTCTGCCCTGTAGCCCTGATGGCACCTTAGTCGCTGGCGCTGTGTCATGATTTCGCTGCACCAGCAACTGAATGAGTGAATGAATGAATGAAGCTTCCCGTAACAAGGAAGTGTAGCGTGAAGGAGAGTGGCAGCATGTTCAAGCCGGGTGCGAGGGGGAGGAGAGGTGAATGTGAAACCTGCAGAACTGCTTCGTCACTGTGGAAACACAATGAATTGGAGTGGTTTTCAGAGCAGGAGGCTCTTCCCTCAGCCATGACACCAGCCCCCACAGTGGTCTCCAGTGGGTGCGAGTGGACTGTAGTGGGCATTTGTCATGTCGTGAAGTTCGTCCAGCTCGAAAGAACAAAGCAATTCCACTCCTCGGCTGGTGCGGTCATGTGACTTTCCGTGGAGCCAGAATGATTGGAATTATCGTCCGCGAAAATCTAGAGTTTTCAAAAGAGCCTGACATTATTGACTGATCACCATTTTAATGTTGATAAACACGACTCGTTGGTCAACGTTGGATTTGGAAATTCATCATCATTCAAACATCCATGATAGATGTGCTCTAGTTTAGTCTCGTTATTCCATAATTCATCCGAAAATGACTAAACGGTAACATTGAATGTTGTAAATTATTGATATGTTTATAAATTCATTTACTTTTAATTAGTATACATTTATTTTTGATTCATTTTCCATTTTCCATTATTTCAGTTATGATTGAATAATTAAACTATTTCCATTAATATTTTTCAATTATTATTACCGTATACATTTGATTATAGTTTTTAATAAACTCTTCATCACCCTCACGCTCATCCTCTTCATCACCCTCATCCTCTTCATCACCCTCACGCTCATCCTCTTCATCACCCTCATCCTCTTCATCACCCTCACGCTCATCCTCTTCATCACCCTCATCCTCTTCATCACCCTCACGCTCATCCTCTTCATCACCCTCATCCTCTTCATCACCCTCACGCTCATCCTCTTCATCACCCTCATCCTCTTCATCACCCTCACGCTCATCCTCTTCATCACCCTCATCCTCTTCATCACCCTCACGCTCATCCTCTTCATCACCCTCATCCTCTTCATCACCCTCACGCTCATCCTCTTCATCACCCTCATCCTCTTCATCACCCTCACGCTCATCCTCTTCATCACCCTCATCCTCTTCATCACCCTCACGCTCATCCTCTTCATCACCCTCATCCTCTTCATCACCCTCACGCTCATCCTCTTCATCACCCTCATCCTCTTCATCACCCTCACGCTCATCCTCTTCATCACCCTCATCCTCTTCATCACCCTCACGCTCATCCTCTTCATCACCCTCATCCTCTTCATCACCCTCACGCTCATCCTCTTCATCACCCTCATCCTCTTCATCACCCTCACGCTCATCCTCTTCATCACCCTCATCCTCTTCATCACCCTCACGCTCATCCTCTTCATCACCCTCATCCTCTTCATCACCCTCACGCTCATCCTCTTCATCACCCTCATCCTCTTCATCACCCTCACGCTCTTCATCACCCTCACCCTCATCCTCTTCATCACCCTCACGCTCTTCATCACCCTCACCCTCATCCTCTTCATCACCCTCACCCTTATCCTCTTCATCACCCTCATCCTCTTCATCATCCTCTTCATCACCTTCACCCTCATCCTCTTCATCACCCTCACCCTCATCCTCTTCATCACCCTCACCCTCATCCTCTTCATCACCCTCATCGTCTTCATCATCCTCTTCATCACCCTCATCCTCTTCATCATCCTCTTCATCACCCTCACCCTCATCCTCTTCATCACCCTCACCCTCATCCTCTTCATCACCCTCATCCTCTTCATCATCCTCTTCATCACCCTCACCCTCATCTTCTTCATCATCCTCTTCATCACCCTCATCCTCTGCATCACCCTCATCCTCTTCATCACCCTCATCCTCTTCATCACCCTCACCCTCTTCATCACCCTCACCCTCACCCTCGTCCAAGGCCCCGCCCCCTCACTGTCACTTCCTGGTCTCTGCTTCCTCGCTGAACAGTCACACCAACCGGGTGATGAAGAGGATGATGAAGAGGATGATGAAGAGGATGAGAAGCCAAACACACCAGGTGAGCAGGTGCGAGTGGTGAGATGTTGAGCAGCTCATCTTCATCCCGGCCGACGATCAATGAACATTGAAATGAATATTCAAAATTCGATTCAATCAATTTTCAATTAACACGTAAATGAATAAAAGAGGTTGTTTATGTGAACGAGTCACTGACAGGGTGTGACTTCACATACGCATGGATGATGTCACACACACACACACACACGCACACACACGCACACACACACACACACACACACACACACACACACACACACACACACACACACACACACACACACACACACACACACACACACACACACACACACGCCGGCTGCTGCTGTGAAAGCGTTTCCATGGCGACTGCCAGACATGAAAGCAGTGTGAGCTGGTGGCTAACAGAAGCTAAGCTAGCTAGCGCTTTGTTTCCTCTCCCAGTGGAGCTGTGCTACATAACACACCCTGCAGCCACGTCTGTGTGTGTGTGTGTGTGTGTGTGTGTGTGTGTGTGTGCGCACGCTCTTCTCTGTCTGCCAGCACATGTGTGCTGCTGTCTGTGAGCTCATTTGTGAGAGTCTGACTCTGTGTGTGTGTGTGTGTGTGTGTGTGTGTGTGTGTTACAGTCAGGTTGTGTGCACAAAACAGTGTATGAGGTCCTATGACTGTGTGAGAGAGTGTGAATCCCAATTACTTTACATAATTCAAAGTGTGTGTGTGTGTGTGTGTGTGTGTGTGTGTGTGTGTGTGTGTGTGTGTGTGTGTGTGTGTGTGTGTTTTCTGCCTGTTAACCAGTTGAACTGCTGATGTGCTGCCGACACCTTCAGCTCAAACATGAAGGGATTTTAATTGAAGTTGGTTTCCCACGTGCGGCTGAACTTGGAAACGTTCCAACACGTTGCCAGACACACACACACACACACACACACACACACACACACGTGTTTGTGTGACACAGAAAATAATTTTAAAAACCAAAAGCAGACAAACAGAAACCAGCGAGCGTCTTGAATATGAAAAAACAGCGATATTATGATTTTGTTCTTTTATTTAGAAAAAATAGAGAATTAATAAATAACAACAAATAATAGTGTGCGCCTGACCACCTGGTAATCCCCCTACTTACCACTAGAGGATGTTGTGAGCCATGACAGTGCTCAGGCTTACAGGTACTTACATCACTTCCTGTGATAAGTTTCAAAATAAAAGACTGGAGTCATGTTTGGGTTGTCCATTCTATTCTATTCTATTGTGTAGTGTAGTGTAGTAATGTGTTGTGTTGTGTTGTGTTGTGTAGTGTTGTGTTGTGTAGTGTAGTGTTGTGTTGTGTTGTGTAGTGTTGTGTTGTGTAGTGTTGTGTTGTGTAGTGTTGTGTAGTGTTGTGTTGTGTTGTGTAGTGTTGTGTTGTGTTGTGTAGTGTTGTGTAGTGTTGTGTAGTGTTGTGTAGTGTTGTGTAGTGTTGTGTTGTGTAGTGTAGTGTAGTGTAGTGTTGTGTAGTGTAGTGTAGTGTAGTGTAGTGTTGTGTTGTGTAGTGTTGTGTAGTGTTGTGTTGTGTAGTGTTGTGTTGTGTTGTGTTGTGTTGTGTAGTGTTGTGTAGTGTTGTGTTGTGTAGTGTTGTGTTGTGTAGTGTTGTGTAGTGTTGTGTAGTGTTGTGTTCTCTTCCACTCAGGGATAAGTGATGTACCTCCTGATCTG
>JAFBJT010106958.1:0-10772 GCA_016785325.1 Chascanopsetta lugubris | reverse complement strand
CTTCCTCCAGCCTCAGTCGGGCCAGCGTTGAGAGCAGGATGTCAAACGCTCTCTTCTCTACTTCGATTTCACCGCCTTTACCAAAATGCCGCGTTCTCTCGATAACCGTTAACTCCACCGCTACACGGAGGCGATGTGCATCTGGCTGGGAGCGCTGCCACCAGGCTGAGCCGGCAGTGCGCGAGCACAGGCCGGATTTACAGTAGACGCATGAAACCACCTGAGGGGAAAAGTGCTCACGTATGACCTCGTTTGCACTTCTTTCATCAGGGAGTCGAGCGTGACACGTGGAATAGGGTCTGAGCGCTTAGGACACGGGCTCCCACCTCGCGCAAACGCGACAGAACGGGTGACTCGGGCTCAGCAGTCCCTCGTGGCGGCGGTTCAAAGGGGCGACAGGCAGTCAAACGCGTCGGCAGATCAAATCATCACGAGGTGCCGCTGATCCACGGAGCCCAAATCGAGCGAGTTCAGCTCTGGTAGCGCCTCAGGACAGGCGCTGTGATGATTCAGAGCGCTTTCATCTGTATTTGTGACAACTGACTGCGGTGCGCGTGTCATTGCCACGACAAGTGCGCCAGAAAACTGGGGCACCGAGCCGCATGCCAACTAATGGCGTTTTCCTTTCAGACAGAGCTACTGGAATACAGTCCGCCTCTCCCCCTGATTATGACTCTGCAGCCTGACCTGGCGTTGTCGGGGGGGGGGGGCGCGATACAGTGGAAGCCGGATTACAGGTAACGACAGAACCCTCGGATTTACCTTCGGCGACAGCTTGGAGGTGAAGTCTCCTCCGAGGTCGTCCTGGGGTGTGACCAGTCCGGACGAGTTGTAGACTTTGATCTTGAGGTTGGGCAGAGGGTCCAGGAGCGGCGAGTTGGTCATGGGGATCTTGTCGGACACGTCGTGGAGGGCGTAGACGGGGCCGCGGTACATGGCGGCCGCGTTGGTCAGGTCGGGAGGGACGGTCAGCAGATCGGCTGTGGGAGGACAGGGAGGAGCGGGTGAAACGGGAGGAAAGGCGTCGCTTTCTCAATGAAGAGGGAAACGATGACTCGGCGGTACACCCTCGGCCGTACGACATGCATGGCTGCACAGTGTGACAGATGGAAGTTGCGGCGAGATTGTAGCGAGCAGGAATAAGGCGAGTGAGACGGGGACGGGCCCGGGCTGCTGATAAGGTACCGGTGTCTGCAGTGATGCATCGCAGTACACGGGAGGGACGACCTGGATCAAGGAGCGGTCAGGGATCCTGCACAGAGGAGGGAGTGTGTGTGTGTGTGTGTGTGTGTGTGTGTGTGTGTGCGCGCAGATTGTAAAGCTGATGCTTGGAATTTATCTTAAAGGCAAGTCAACATTTGAATATGGGCACGGAGAAAACAAACTCACTTCCTGCTGTTTTCCCGCAAAAACAGCATGACTTCATATCGCACTTTAAGCTCATTAAAGTGTTGTCAACATCTCCCCCTTTAACCGCACAGTCAAGGCTGTCACAACTTAATCACATTAGGGTCTATTTTCAAAAGCGTCGTCACGGCTCAGATCCGATGGAATCTGCCGAGCGTAATAAGCACAAAGATGTCAAGTGTCTGCTGGAGATAAAACTAAGTCTGTAACACTGTGCTGTGCGGTGTGTACACAGCATGTTATCAATCCACAGGTCAGTTGTTTATTGACAAAAAAAAAAAGTGAGCCACCATATACAATGCATTGTGTATAGTAAACCTTACATTTAATGATCAGACACGACGAGAGTTCATGTGGGTATAACAACTGTTTCACCCCCTGTGGTCACAGGTGGTACTACAGGTCATTGGCATATTGAACAGGTCCTTCACATCTGTTGGAGAGATTTCTTGAAAGAGAACCTGACGTGCAGGATAGGATAATAATCTCAGTGACAGGAACATGCACGGGTTGATAACGCTACCCGTTGCTTGAATAATTAAAGGTGCAGTGTGAACGTCTTTTACATCTGGTGGTGAAGCTTCTCGCTCGATTCCCATCCTCAGGGTGGCTTCTCATAACAACAACTCAATCATTGGAAATCATTTCACTTGAATCTTACACACTGAACTTACAAACGCAGCACAACCGATTTTGAGGAAAACACTGATTTGTATTCTATTATGGGCCACAGCCCCCCCCCCCACACACACACACTAAAATGGAGGGACTCCTGATCTATACTACAGTTGGCCAACAGGGGGCAGTGGAGGTACTTTGGTATCACTTTGACCAAAGCTGTCATGTCACCACTTTAATCCATATCATTTACTCAAAACAAATTACTCCATGCAAATCATCAGTATAGAATAAAATAAGATAGGCTCAAATAAAATCTTATCTAACCTCCCTCCCTCCCTCCCTCTCCCTCTCTCTCTCTCTCTCTCTCTCTCTCTCTCTCTCTCTCGCCCTCTCTCTTGTCACAGCTGGTGTAGTGTAATGGTGGAACTGACATGTTTGTTACATAACAAATAAACACTGATAAACATGCTAACATGTGTGCACCCGGCTCATACACACACATATGACACAAACACACACACACACACACACACACACACAGTACAGTGGGGGTCCACATGATGCAAGTGGGTATAAAATTGGCAGGTGTTTGCGGACCCCCTCCTGTGCTCACCATGGAAAGGTTAGTGTGAGCCAGGGGGCAGGAACACGGCGAGGGCTGATCAGTAAAGGACGTGAATACATGTACACACAGTATTCAGGTGCACTTCTCCACACCTCAAACCAAAGACTGCTGGTTTAATGAATTCTCCCTTAGAATAAACATTCATCTGCTGCTGCAAATTCTAATTAACACAGACACACATATTTTTTTCTTATTATAAACAAGTCGCTGAAAACCTTTTGCGAGGGAATTATTGAGCATAATTTGATAACAATGAACCGGCTTTTCCGTTTGTGCCTGAACGTTGGCCTTATTTCCCGTTTGGTAATTGGAAAGTGTGACTGATTGTCATAATAACGCATTTGCTGCTATTAAGAGGCAGTAAATAGCACAGGGGGACTTTGCTGTGCGAAAGTCAATAAAGCGAATGTGCTCCCAGTGACTCCAGAGCAGCCATCTTACCAGAAACCCTTTTTACAGTTTGACACAATTACACCTAAAGGGCAGGAAAACCAACAAAGAACTGCTCCGTCCAAAACAGTCCAGCAGATATTCAGGGACTGAATTGGCGCTGTGATCCCTGGAAGGCCAATCACCTCCCCAGAACCATTTCTCTTTGGACCATGCAGCTTCCATTCTATTTACTGATCTATTTTTTATTTGGTCGCCTGGAATCCTGCTGCTCCCGTCAAGAGCCCATCCATTCTAATTTGAAAATCCCTAATTATCAACGCCATGCACCACCATGGTTAACACATACACACACACACACACACACACACATGCACGCACACATACACATCTGTCACATATCACTCTCTTGCTTGCCATCACCAGGCTGTTTACCCTTAAAGCCAGCGGGTATTCCTGCCAAACCATCCCTGCTGAAATTTAATTAACAACTAATGAAAAGCCGGGGAGAGAGCGGGAGAGGGGGTGGGGGAGAGAGGGAGAGAGGGAGGGAGAGAGAGGGACAGAGAGAGAGAGAGAGAGAGAGAGAGAGAGAGAGGGAGAGATTACGGGGACATAATTCTTCATTAATAGTAATAGTGGATGGTCCCTCGCTGCAGTGTGACAAGCATCCTAATGCATCTCTGATCAAATCTACACACACACACACACACACACACCGACCAACATACATACACACAAAGTGTATACACACAATAACTTAAGCTACTTAACCAATTTGCATTGCAGTCTCCCTGACCTCCCTCTATTTTTAACTCTGTTCCATGATTTGAATGATAAACGTCTTTCCCTCGACAGGCCACACACACACACACACACACACACACACACACACACACACACACACACACACACACACATCCATTAAAGGTGCTTCCAGGTTTGCAGAGGTGCAGTTTGGAGATCTGATCTAATTACATCAACATGGATCTTGTGCTTGAGTGGAATCTCTGCACGATCAAATGGGAACTATCAAGCACAAATATGAGTATTTTGACTTAACAGCATCTCATCTGGAATATGTAAAGGTGCATTATGCAGTTTTTTCAGTTCGAAGCACTTGCAATGCCAATAAGTGAACATGGTATGAGTGATGACTGCATGATCTCTTTGCTCCATCCTGAGACTACGTCACTCTGATGCTCTTTTGTGTAAACACTGACGTGACTATGACGCCGGGTCGTAACATCTCAGGTTGGCCACAGGTGTTGCTATAAACAACCATTTTCGATACTCCTTCAAGTCATTCCCATGGTTGCACGGTTTGACTGTTTGTCAACTTCATCAAAATGGTCCAATATCCTTTTCTTGCTGCCTTTGCCAAATAATTTAAATGAGCCAATCATTCTTGGACCATTCACACGTTTGTTGCATCTGCGAACCGAAGCCAGATTTCACTCCCTGCCCATTCCTGCCAGGTCCAGCATCAACAGCACGTGCCTGGCTGTGCAGGTGTGTGTGGCCACAAGCCCCCTCTTCCTCCTCCTCTCTTATCCATCTCCAAGACAGAGAGCGAGGGATGACGACTCAGACAGGCGAGAGTGAAACATGGCTCCACTTAAACAGGAAGACAAACAGGGGAGGGAGCGGCGGAGGGAAGAAAAACGGGGGGGGGGGGGGGGGGGGGGGGGGGGGGGGGGGGGGGGGGGGCACACACGAACGGGGATGAGGGGAGAAGGTTGCTGATAAACAGGAAATGTGATTAACCTGAATGTGCAGTAGTGAAGGTGGGTTAGAGAGAGAGGGAGAGAGAGAGAGAGAGAGAGAGAGAGGGAGAGGGAGAGAGAGAGCGAGAGAGAGAGACTTCTTGGTCTCCGGCTGAGACAGAGATGAGTCCAGAGCAGCAGAGACTGACACCAAGTGATGTTCAACTGTATGAAGTGTAAACCATCAAAAGACTTTGGGACAATAGTCTAAAGTCTGGAATGCAATGATGAGCCCAATAAAGTTAATATTCATTCAACTCACACACGTATAGTCTGTAAGACCCCACCAGCCGGGGACCTGTGCATGATGAGGGGTCTACTTTGGCTCTTTGGGGCAACTTCCGTGTTCAAGCTTGAGGGTAAAATGATGCTGTTGCAGAGAGAGAGAGAGAGAGAGAGAGAGAGAGAGAGAGCGAGAGAGAGAGAGGGAGAGAGAGAGAGAGAGAGAGAGAGAGAGAGAGAGAGAGACTTCTTGGTCTCCGGCTGAGACAGAGATGAGTCCAGAGCAGCAGAGACTGACACCAAGTGATGTTCAACTGTATGAAGTGTAAACCATCCAAAGACTTTGGGACAATAGTCTAAAGTCTGGAATGCAATGATGAGCCCAATAAAGTTAATATTCATTCAACTCACACACGTATAGTCTGTAAGACGGGGACCTGTGTATGATGAGGGGTCTACTTTGGCTCTTTGGGGCAACTTTCTTGTTCAAGCTTGAAGGTAAAATGATGCTGTTGCAGACATCTTAGTTACAAGATGAAGCCTCAGCCTGTGCGCTCACACAATCACATACAAACACACACAACAACAATGAGCTTGATTACAATGAGGCAAAGGAGAGAGCACCTGTGTGCACAACATACAACATGCATTCCAATCGAGATTCCACATCCAATATTACGCTGAACGACTTCACAGCACTTTTATACGGCGGACGGAGTCTAAGATAAGCTCACAGTGTTGAGATTTAAGATTAATATAAGAGCCATCTATTTCTCATTAAAGCCTCAAAGACCCTCAACAAGCACAGATAGAGCCGTTCCCATGGTAACATCTATTATCACTATTTGTTGATCCATCAATCCTCATATCTTATCTCTTATCTATGTTCTGCCAATTTCACAAGAAATGAAATTCCCTGACATGTGACTTCATCTCACTACGACCATTTAAGATGTTGAATATCACTGACTTGTGTCATCGCCGCACTGGAATACTTTCGCAGTGTCGACCAAAGTGTCTCCCTCTCGCTGTTGTGCAGGAACAATATGTCCCATGGTTTCGCACCAATACAGAGGTGGCAAAATGGACCGGACACCACCAGGTAGATTCTCCGCCTTTTGGAGACCAGCTCTGCGATGTGCCTTCAGATTCAGGGCTGATGGACACTTCCTCTCCGTCCTCTCTGCAAACTAAGCAGCGGGACGATCGCGACATCAGCCGCTGCATGATGTGGGAACAAAGGCTGAGGAAGCCGGTGTGTCGGCAGAAGTTGCTAATGGCTTTTCAATGATTCAAACTGAAGCCTCCCTTGCACTTGTAAAATAATGAGACGTTGTTCTGCTGCTGCATGTGTCGTGTGTCTGCCCTTTAGACACATGAACATTTGATGACCGTGCCCCTCCCACCGCACCGCATCCCATCATCAAGTGCGAACTTTTACCATGTGAAAAGTTAGGGGGCGACATACCGTACACCTCTGGAGCTGCTGTCCTGTAATTGAGCCTTTAACTCCTGCGAGACAAAGGTCTCCTGCGCTGCTACATTCCATGACAACACTACTCAAAAGAAGTGTGCACTCAGGAGGCACTGGCAAAGAGTGGATCTTCTTAATTGCAACTGAGAGAGAAGTTGTCTGAATATTTATTATTCAGAGGGCAGTGCGGTGATTTCTTGTTGTCTGTGCTACAATAACAATAGGGGGTCAGGGTTCGAACCCGCAGATGGGCCAGGACCTGTCACACCCTCTCCTCCATGTTAATGTGTCCATTTATGTAAAGTGCAGATAGTTGTTTGTTTCTCTTTGACGGACGTGTGCGGGCTGCTTTCTGTTTATCACCTGATGTCGGAGGCTGAGCTGACATCGGGTGGGAGGCAACGACCCTCAAAGGATAATGAAGGATGATGAATATTCAAAGGGGAATGGGCAGGAAATCCTCCAGTGGTTTGGTGTGCACTCCAGGATATGTGGTGTATGACAGGTGCAACAGGCGAGAAACTTCCAGGCACTTACTTGTGATGTAAATATATTGAAGAGGACCTATTATGCGCATTGTCAGGGAGTTTATATTTGCTTTTTGGCCTGTATTAGGATAATAAACTGTATTTTTAGTCTGGAAAACCTGTTCAGGTCCTAAACAAGCCCTTTTAAAAATCAAAAATGTCTTCCTTGAGGGAAATGAGCAGATTTACCTCCACCCCTCCCCTCCGGAATCTCCACGATCTGCTGATTGGCTGATCTCTGCGAGATCCCATATTGACTAAGCATGTCAGTTAGCCCCGCCCTCTAAGTAGCTTCACAGTTTCCAATGCAAAACATCAATTTTACAAGGACAACAAATGCGTGAAACCGAGCATTAATGGTGACGTCAGAAGAACGTCCGCACATGTTTGAGCCGGAATCGGATCCGGAATGTCTGATCATGCTATTCACGCTGTTCCTACATTACAACAGTGAGTTTTACTCTGAAAGGGAAGAAAAGAGCAACAGGTCCCCTTTAAGGCTGGTGGGCCCACCCTCCGTAAGCTTGTGTTCTCACGTCTCACCTGATCTGGCTGTTTTGATGTTGACCGACTGGAAGCCTCCATTGAGCGCCGAGGTGTCAATGATAACGGAGTCGAAGTCGCGGTGGGTCTTGCGGTAGACGAAGAGCGCCACGATGACGGAGATGACCAGGCACATGATCACGGCGATGACGATGCCCACGTACAGCGCCACGTCGTCCGTGCTCGGCGCAGCTGGGGGGAGAACAGGGACACAAAGGTGGACACCGATTCTGAACATCTCAACATATTTTTCCCGACATTCCTCCTCGGCCCAGCTGAGGATTTGATAATGGTTCATTGAGGAAAATGGCGGAATAGTCATCCATGATCCTTTCCATGTCTTTTTTTTTTGTTTTGTTTTTGTAAGAGAGGAAATGACTCAGGCCATTTCAAGTGATGAGGAGGATGGTGTGAGCCGCACTTGGGGCTGAAGGAGGTGGAGAAACGAGGAAAAGGATGAGAGGCAACAACTAAAGTGCAGAGAGGAGGAGAGATAAGGAGGTAATAGGCGGAAGAGCCAATATGTGGAGAGGGATATATAGAAAGGAGGGTCAGCGGGCAAGCAGATGAGGAGAGAACAGAGAGGAATAGAGAGGCTGGACGGAAGGGAGGAGGGGAGAGAGGTAAGGATAATACACAAAAAGAGAATAAGGAAGTAGGGAGGATGAGAGGAAACAAGTAGGGCAAAGAGAATCGGGGGTGGTGGGGGGAGAGGAGGACGAAAGGAAACAGGAGGTAGGTGATAACAGCGGAGAGGAGGGAAATGGGGCAAAAGATGCAGAAATGCACTTGAACTTCAAAGCGAGAAAACAAACAAGCCTCCATATTTCAAAGCAAAGCGCCTGTGAAACTTGTGGAGTCGTCTGACTGCGAGCGTCCGTCGTATAATCGCGTCCTCCGTAGCTGGTGGGAGGGGATTTGTCTGCAGCTATTACGGAGATGACAGCAAAGTGGAGGAATGCTCCTTTATTTAGTTATTTATTTTTTAATCTGCCCTTAACGTCGAGAGGCAGATAACAGGGTTTAGCTGCGAACAGCCTGAGTCATTCGCTGAAGGATTTTCTGTTGTCGCATCGGAACCAGTTCAGAGAGCATGAACTTGATTATGCATGAAAGGAGGCTTTGATGAGACGCACACAAACAGCCCAGCTCTCCTGTTAATGCGCGAGTATAATGAGCACAGCCGACGCAGGGACGCAGGGAACCAGGGACGGGTCACTCCTGCTGCTAGTTACTCGTTCACCACTTGAGGGAGCCGTGATCCACCTCTGCTGTCTCTCAGGGGAGTGGAGCAGAGAGAGGGTGAAGTGTTTCAGACGCTTTGTGTAAGGAGCAGAATGATTACGGAGTGTTCGACAGTACCGTCGACAAGTCCTGGGAGTGTTTAGTCAGATAACCTCAGTTTGAGCAGTGGCTGAAATGCAGACACACACACACACACACACACACACACAACAGAAACACAAATGTGAAGAGTAACTTCTCAAGGTGCCTCTCTTGTATAATGGAGTGTTGGGGGATCGTCACTTTGAGGGAATAGTGGGCATTATAAGCTGCATTCAACACATACAGGTTGATTCTGCTTTTCCCCCCCCGAATAAATGAGGTAATAAATACGCTATTAAAACCAGCATTAATATATTTCCTCAAATAACAGTCAGATAATTTATTCTAAAGCTTCAAAACACATTTAATTGTGCCTGTCCATCAATTTGATATTAAATAAAAAATAAACTAAAGCACAGTCAAAAGGTTCTGACAAATTATTAATTGAACTGATTCACTTATTCAGTTTTTAAAAATGAGTGGACACTTTATCTCTCAACTTCCTTATTTTCATCCAATCACAGCCGAGCATGCTTGCCTGAAGCCAATCACCTGTCGGCTGTCCAAGTTTGAAATGTTCTCACACCCCTGCACCACCTGTGAATCTCATCTCAGGGCATCTCCCCTGCACCGACCAATCAGAGGCTTTTCATTTGACATTCAATTCTCAGGCTCCTTTTCTCATCATCACCACCACTGTCAAGTCTCCAGTCTCCTTTAAATATAAAGCTACTCATCGTCATAGGACTGTTTCCATGGCGTCCTGTCTGCATGACCACCTCTATTCTATTCTATATTTACCTACAACTGCATTTCATTCCTCACTGGATTTAAAAGGTGCAGTGTCCACGACATCCTCACGGGCAAAAATGAAAACTAGTACGATTATACAGTTAATTTCATAATTGGAAATCAATGAACTATTCATGTTTACATTTGGAGCATGACCTCTAATTGGGGCCTACCATGTTGCACCACCATGTTTCTACAGAAGCCCCGAGTGGACCAACTAAGCACCTTTTGAGTTCTTAGAATGACTGAAAGCAACCACTTCTGAAAGGGAAAAGTGAAGTGCAATTTCACCACCGGGTGTCACGCAACCCTACACACTGCACCTTTACCTCTTGCTGAAACAAAGGCAGAAATACACGTTTGTCACTTCTGGCACGGTGCCATGGGTCTGTCTCACGTCTTCTTGTGGAACAGACAGACACACTCGCTGTGTAAACCACGGAGACCTTTAAATCTTTCACCTCCACAAGTTGTGTGAGCGTGTGAAAACATCTTGCTCAGCTTGTCACACACAAACAAAACCTTCACACAAATCCTGTTTGCTGCCCCTGATCTGCGTGTCAGAGCCGCTTCCCGTCTTCTCACACTGAGGGGGTGTTTGCCACAGAAGCTCAAATTGCTGCCAAATATAGGCTCAGTCACATTAACACAAAATCAGCGTCAGTTAGCACCTCCACATCTCCCGAGTTCCACCCCTGCTGCTTAGTTCCACATTTCTTTCAGATGTTAGATGTAAGAAGAAAAAAAAAAAAAGGCCCAAACGCCACTGCTGCACAAAGTTGCCCTGTTATCAAGGTCCTTGCACGTGGCATTGGGGGGTGGGGGGGGTAGAACTGGGTAATAATCCTCTTAAACTCCCCGATCTTAATTACGATCATCAGCATCTCCATCTATCAAAGAAATCTCAAACTTGTTTCCACTTCAACTTGAAGGTCCAACTTCTGAACATGTGGGAACCCACAGCCTCTACGCCGCTTAGGTTCACATCCTACTTTCCCTCTGCGCGTCGGGGGACACGTTGTGATGAGTTAAGTAGGCTACGTCCTGCTGAGTTCTCCTACATACTGCACATGCTCGTG
>JAFBJT010106957.1:29701-36118 GCA_016785325.1 Chascanopsetta lugubris | reverse complement strand
GAGGGGAGGGGAGGGGGTGAGGGGGGTGGGGGTGGGGGGCGGGAGACGGGGGTAGAGAGAGAGACAGTCAGAAAGATCGCACCTTTGAAAACAAAACAAAAAAACAGATTTGCAAACATCAGCTAGCCTGCGGAACACAGCCCCAACTCGGTGCACGTGCTCAAATCCAATAAGGGGGGTGGTTGATGTTTAGGTGCGAGTGGCACAGCTGGGGGCCGCAGGCGTCTGATTTCAAGATGCAGAGATTGGAGTAGAAGAAGAAGGAGGAGGAGGAGGAGGAGGAGGAGGAGAGAAGAAGAAGAAGAGAGGAAGAGATCAAGCCAGGAAAGAAGAGGAGCAACTTTTAAACAGGCTATTGGGAAGAAGAGGGGGGAAATTGCAGCTAGGGGATGTGACCTATGACCTACTGACAAGTAGCAAGGGGAAAGACCTGTTATCAACCATCGGTGCTTCGGATGAGCTGTCCGACGAAAACCAGCATGTTTGACTGAGAAATTGGATTCGGTTTGTTTCTGTGGCATCTGGGGTGAAGCTACTCTCACCGCTCACTTTGTTAGGTACGCGTAAATGCAAATATCCCATCGGCCAATCACACGGCAGCAGCCTAAGACCATTAGACTTGGTCAGGAGAGTCTGCTGAAGTTAAAGCAGCCGTGACCCGATTGGAGGGAAATGTTCAATTTGTCAAATGTCACTTCGGTGCATGCAAAGGTCCTCTTCAAAATAAAAGCACAGGATTTTTTGGGGGCGCCCGTAGCCCACTGAAAACAGGTCTAACTTTTGGGTCGCGACTTTGACATGATTGCTTCAAAAACCGCTGATGTACTATGGTTTTCACATTTCTAGGGTTTATAATAATAATAATAATAATAATAATAATAATAATAATAATAATAATACATTATATTATCACAGACTCCAGGTTTCTCCAAGTATCTACACTGGTCCCAGCAGGTAGCGCGGGGGCAGTAATGACCAGCGAGGCGTTCCTAATAAAGTGGCTGGTGAGTGAGGAAGCTGATTGGTTTTCATCAGACAGCAGACACTGGACGGGAGAAATGCCCATCAACAACAACAGAGCTCTACAGAGGCAAAGGTAAACACACTGGTGTCACATCGTGATGGGACGCGACCACATCCCACGCCGGCGGCCCAGCTTCACGACAGAGCTGGTTGCTTTGGTTCTATTTTCAGACCGAATCAAACTTCCTCCACGAGAGGAGAAATCAAATCTATACATTCCATCTCTCTCGCTCTCTCTCTCTCGCTCTCTCTCTCTCTCTCTCTCTCTCTCGCTCTCTCGCTCTCTCTCTGACAGACAGCCATGAAGGACCTCATATCTTGAACGTGACAGATCATGCAGGAACACCATATATAACCCAGAGCCATAGATAGACATCAGTGCAGACAACATCTGTGTACCAGAAAATCAATAGTGCCTTTCATTCACGGTCTGCTGGTGAAAGGTCCGCGTGGGTTTGTAATTTGAGTCACATACTGTTTGTCTCTTTGACACAAAATGGCCGCAGCTGACGAACGCAGGTATTGATTTTCCGTCGATCCTTGCCAAACTGATACAATGTACGGCTCTGACATGCTGTGGTTCTTTCCATTTATTTTACCTTTCCACCCCCAAACTCCACCTCTAAGTCCACACACACACACACACACACACACACACACACACACACACACTCAGTAGAAAACACAGATTTCAGCCCTGGCCCATGTGTAGCTGTTTGTGTAACTGGTGTCCACACAGAGAACATGAGAACATGATGAGGGGGAATCATAAATCACTGTGCACCAGAGAAACAAGGACAGTTGTGACCAGAACTGTGTTTATCATCTTTCTAATGGTTGTATATATAAGTACTATATGTACTACATATACTGTATGTACTATATGTACGGTATGTACTATGTGTACTATGTCTGCATGTGTCCTTTAAGTGTTTACCTCAAATTAAATTTTAGATGCATAATAGAATATATATATATACATATCAAAATAAATGTATAAATAATTTATGTAAAAATAACGAAATTGAAGAAATGAGCGATACATAAATGCAACAATTAATGAATTGCATGTTCTAATTCATTATTTAAAACATATATACACTTATGTTTTTTCTTGCAACAGATCAGCTCTGCATTTCATACCACATGTGTATTTACTGTGTGTGCAGGCGAATGATGGATCTATTTTGGTCACAGCCGATGTGAGACAAAGAGAAGAGAAGTCCCCACGACACAAACATCAGAGCCACCCACACAAACCCAGACACCCCCCCCCTCCCCCTCCCCCACAGGAGAGAGCCGTCAGGGTTGGGATCCTCCCGCAGGGGGGAGAGAGAGGACCCACTAAGCATGTGCAGCAACAGTAACCACTGTGACTTGATGGGCGGATGGATGATCACATGACTACATGCACACAAAGAGCTACAAGTCACAAGTGCAGCATTCTTTTTTCAAATAACACGCGTCCCACTTTTGGCCTGCTTTGGTCTGGCTTGGTCTGGCCCCGCCCAGTCTGGGCCGTCATGACTCAGCAACTTTGGAGCATGTAGAGGACACCGGGGGGCCTGGGGTCAATTCACTGTCAGCTCAGTCCTTTACGAATGGAACGTGGCGTCTGATTGGCTGAGGGGGTCACCACTGGTTTTTACTGGGACGGCAAAGACATCCGGGATGTTTCGAATGTGGATGGTTTGATTTGTCAATAAACAGTGATGTTTGAAATTCAAAATGGAGAACTGACTGACATGAGAGTGAGTTGACCCCCCACCCCTGGCGCGGCATCAATGAGGATGACTTTGGCTGGTTGGTTGGTTGGTTGGTTGGTTGGTTGGTTGGTCGGAGCTGAAAAAATGTGTTTTGTCTTGAAAAAAGTATACTGCATCTTTAAAAAAAAAAAAAAAAAATTTAAAATAAAATAAATAAATAAATAACAACAACTAGCCACTAAAGACTTTGCCCAGTAAATAAATAAATAAATAAATAAATAAATAAATAAGATAACAGCGGCTGGGTGAGCTGATTGTTTGTTTACTTACAGGTAATAAGAGTATGAATAGTAGGTCCTCCTGGGGGGGGGTGGGGGGGAGGGGGGGTTGTGTGAGCCAATCAGAAAGCAAAGAGTGAGACACAAGGGTCATGAATATGCAAATAAGGACGATACTTTGTCCTAGTCCCAACCGGCAACAACAGAAACAGAAGAAAACACCTTTTTTTTTTCCTTTTTTTTTTTGTTGCTACAACTTGAGGGTCATGCAGAGGGGTCGCGTTCAAAACGTTGGGCCCTAATTCTGTCAAAATGAAAGAAAATAAACTTTAAAGCTGAATAGATACTTAACATGCTCTACTGTCCCTCGTATTTAAATATCCATGCAGAATTCTATCATCTCCTCCCTCATCGTCGGTTCGAGTCCCAAATCAGCCAATCGCTCTGACCCTGACATGTGGGTACTTCAATCTGTGACAGCACGCAGCTCGCTTCCTGTAAAGCGAGCATGATGATGTCATAGCGATGTCATCATGTCCCACTGTTTTAAAGATGCAGTATTGTTCAAAAGTCGTAAAAGGTTCGATGGCGATGAAGATTGATCTCCCCAGAAACCTTAATGGAAGAGAACACGTCTAAATAATCAATGAGGGTGAAGGGAACTCAAGTGTTTTCATCATGTATGTAAATAAAACACATGCTGCGGCTGATTCAGCTGCTGTCTTAAAAAGTCCACCTTAAAATGAGGAAAAAACAATGAGAGGAAAGTTTAAACATGTGAAAATTCACCTGCTAGCATCTGTCATGGCTTCAGTGTTTGATGCAACGGAATCTATTTACAAGACCTTTAAGATTTTTTTTTTGACGGAGGCCTGTCCGTCCCAAACTGGGAATTGTATGCCCCTTGTTTTACAGGTGAGGCTGAGAACTTTTTGAAGTCTACGCATTTTGGTGTTGATCAAGAAAATCAAGAAAATCACATTTTCCTAAAAAATGTGTGCTGATGTTTGTATACTCCCGAACAAGTATTAAATAATAAGTAGTGTGAAGTTGTCAAAGGCAAAACCTGCGATATTAATATTTCATTAGGAGATTAGGATAAACCCTTAAATACCTAAAAGACTACTACGATAAATTATTCAAAAACAAAACGTTACTTTAATATAAAGAGGTTATTTTAACACTACCACCACTTCTATTCCCCCCCCCCCCCCCAAAAAAAGACCTGTGTGATGAGGTGTAACTCTCTGTATTCACCACATGGGGGAGCTCTGTACCAAATGAACACAACTCCTGCTCTGGCAACACCAGAGGCAGCTCCATGAGAGGTTGGAGAGGTTTGAGGAGGAAAATGAGGTTTTGAAAATATTCCTGCACTTGTTACGTCTCGTTTAAACAACGTGTGCATCACGGACTCGACATAACGACTTCTGCATTGGAGCTTTTTGCCTCTGCGATCCTCTGGGGTTACTTCCGCTCGGGCAACTCTCTCGAAAGGAGCCAGCTCCTCTGACTTTGTTTGTTTGAACAGCTGCACGCTAACAAATCAAGAGGCGACCTTTCAGGTACTAACTCAAACAGGAGAGTTAGAGAGTATATATACATATAAATATATATATAAATATATATATGAATGTTTCTTTAAATGTAAATGAACCTGTGGACACTGAAGGTGAACAGAGCGGTTCTGAGGGGAGATCAACGTTAATGGTGGATGGATGAACGATGGTGCAACTACATCGACACACAACAGGAGGACGGACTCAAGGTGCGCGGTTCTCCGTGCTCTCGCCATCTGCATGTGCTGCACATGGAGAGTCGCCAGTACTCTTCATCGCGCTGCTGATGATGATGATGATGATGTCATGTCACTCACCTCTTCTTGACCAATAGGATGGCGACCAGCACCAGCAAGATAAAGACAAGAACGCCCGCGCTGATGCCGGCGATCTTTACCACCCGGTCCGTCTGCTTGGCCGGGTCGGGGATGACCTCTGGTTCCTCGGTGGCACCTGCGCCAGGACAGGAAGTGACATCATGAGTGGGTCTCCAACAGAGCGTCAGTAAATGGCAGAATTTAAAAATAGGAATCTTTGGATTTGAGTTCATTGTAGTCACGAATGATATCCACCATTTCATATTTTCATATTTTAGTCAACAATTAAATTAAAGCTATTGATATAACAAAAACAAAAACAAATATTTAAATTAAATTAAATTAAATCAAATTAAATTAAATTAATTCAATTTAAATGAAATTAAATTAGATCTAATCTAACTAACTAATATTCACCTGAGTGTTCCTTGCCCATTCTGGGCAAAATGGCCGCCTCCATAGAGAGGAGTTTCTCCTGATGTAAATATACATTATTATGATTATTATTATTATTATTATCATCATCATTGTTATATCTAATTTATAGAATCAATACATTTCTAACAATATAAAAGGACCTCTTTCCTTTTTTATCTTACACACTGGACCTTTAAAGTTGTTTGATCTTGTTTACAAATAAAAAGAGAGATCTCACAGACGGACATAAACCTACATCATCCATGAAAAAGAAAAGTACTGATTTAAAGGGATTTCCAACATAAGAAATACTTGAATGCACCGAAATAAAAAGGTACATCCAAACATAAACAGACGAAATGACCTTTTAAAAGCCTCTTCATTTCTTTTGGCTCCTGTGGCTGAGTGAGTTTACGCGATGAGCTTCATGATATGTAAGAAGGAAAGTTAACTCTAAATAAATAAGCAATAACAAACTTTTGCGGGAGCCCTAAAGCTTCCGCTCAGCAGAGTTTGGGGGGGGCTGAGGGGGGGGTGGGGGGGGGGGGGGGGGGGGGGAGCCGCTAACACAAACATGGCGGCGTCTTGGCTCCATTTTCGAAGTGTTTCCACCCAAACTCTCACGTCACCTCTGGCGGGCGCCTGGCAAAACACCGCAGACGCCTGACAGACAGGCCTCGGGGATCAGGCTCCCGACATGGCGCAGGGTGCTGGTGATATGGATGAGTCCTGATGAGCCACTTAATGAATTACGGCGGATTATTCTCGCCTGAGCTCCACATCAGGTACATATCGAGAGTTTGGAATATTCCCTGCCAACGCCGGTCGTCATGGCGACGGCCTGTTAGAGTGCGAGGGTTCATGTGTTTGAGTAGATTATTTGGGAAAAAAAAAAAAATTGGAGATTTAGTGAGATTAAAGTGTGAAACTCTCCAGGGAGCCCAGATATTCAACATTCAGACAGTAACCTTAGAACAATATTTGGTGGATTTGTAACAGCAGCTACTCTTCTGCTTCAGGAAGTGAAGGATTATGGGTAATCTCCAGCACTTAGGTGTGTTTTATAGTTCAACGAGTTGGACTACGCACTCAGAGTTTTGGGTCTACGTTCATTTTT
>JAFBJT010106957.1:22201-24701 GCA_016785325.1 Chascanopsetta lugubris | reverse complement strand
CACATTTATACACTCTGGTGATTATAGTGTAAATGATCAGACTCTAGTAGCAATATAATAATTCTGAATTCAATCTGCCAAAGGAAGTTGAGGTGCATCCACCTGAATCTTGCACACTGCACCTTTAATCATGACTTCTGTACCTGATGGGAGCTCCCTTGGCCTGAGCAGGTTTGAGCAGGACAGTGATGGTCGTTGCTGTCTCATTGAGAAAAGCCTCGGATCCGTCGTACTCATCAATCGTCGGGGCTAAAGAGCAAGAAGCAGATTATTAATAAACAAGCTTCACTTGTTGCGATCATGAATCTTCTTCCTTTTTTTTTTCCCCCCCCGAACCTGAGATGTTGGTCGTCACATTGAGCGTGGTGGCGGGGCCGAATCCCTTGGAGGTGGACGCTCGAATCAAGAGGTGGTACGTGACACCCGGGTGGAGCTGGGAGAAGAGGTGGTAGGTGGCGTTGGAGGGCAGAGACACGGTGAGACCCGGCCGCTGCAGAGGCACCGAGGGGTCGAAGGAGCGGATGCCGCTGTAGCTGATCTGGAGTGTGAGGGGCAAAATATTTAAAATGTTTTTCCAACATTGAACTGAATCATTAAAGGTGCAGTGTGTAGGACTTGGGTCATTTTTGTCACTTCTAAACACCGACTCGTGAATTTATAATCACCTAAATGTATTATTCTTTTCCCCCATTACCTTCAAATGAGCCCACTGAGGCGATGAGATGCTACCTGCAACTTCACCACTAGAAGTCACCAAATCGTACACACTGCACCTTTAACTCCTCCCACTGTCACGCGTCAGTACCTCGTACTGTGTGATGATCCCATTGGGCTCAGCCGGTTCCCTCCAGTGAAGAAGAATCCGGTCTTCGAAGGGCGTGGCTCTCATGGACTGACTGGGAACTGGACCCGGGACTGTCGACATTTAAGAGGAGTTCATTAAAGATATTTAATTATTAAAAATATATTTTTTATAATATTTGAATGAAAAAAGTGTATTTCGCTTCATCGCACCATCTTCATCGGTCTGTATGATGGTCTCGTCGCTCTCCTTCCGTCCCTCCGGATTGGTCAGAATCATCTTCAGACTGACGTTGGTGTAGGGAGGCAGGTTGCCCACCAGGTGGCGTGGTGCTGAGAAGGGAACGTTTAAGTTCTCATGAGAGTTGTGCTAATATTTACAATAAGTATAACAACGACAAGACAACATGATACCCCTCCGAATGGTTGGAGGTGACATGACGCAGTACTCCAAATAGAAAGTAAACAACGGTAATACTGCGCTGACAGTAGTAATACTATGTTGACCGTAGCAATACTGCAGTGACAGTAGAAATACTGTGTTGACAGTAGTAATACTATGTTGACCGTAGCAATACTGCATTGACAGTAGTCACACTGCATTGACAGTAGTAATACTGCGTTGACAGTAGCAATACTGCGTTGACAGTAGTAATACTATGTTGACCGTAGCAATACTGCATTGACAGTAGTCACACTGCATTGACAGTAGTAATACTGCGTTGACAGTAGTAATACTGCGTTGACAGTAGCAATACTGCATTGACAGTAGCAATACTGCATTGACAGTAGTAACACTGCATTGACAGTAGTAATACTGCATTGACAGCAGTAACACTGCGTTGACAGTAGTAATACTGCATTGCCAGAAGTAACACTGCGTTGACGGTAGTAGTACTGCGTTGACAGCAGTAACACTGCGTTGACAGTAGTAACACTGCGTTGACGGTAGCAGTACTGCGTTGACAGCAGTAACACTGCGTTGACAGTAGTAACACTGCGTTGACGGTAGTAGTACTGCGTTGACAGCAGTAACACTGCGTTGACAGGAGTAACACTGCGTTGACGGTAGTAGTACTGCGTTGACAGCAGTAACACTGCGTTGACAGTAGTAACACTGCGTTGACGGTAGCAGTACTGCGTTGACAGCAGTAACACTGCGTTGACAGTAGTAACACTGCGTTGACGGTAGTAGTACTGCGTTGACAGCAGTAACACTGCGTTGACAGTAGTAACACTGCGTTGACGGTAGCAGTACTGCGTTGACAGCAGTAACACTGCGTTGACAGTAGTAACACTGCGTTGACGGTAGTAGTACTGCGTTGACAGCAGTAACACTGCGTTGACAGTAGTAACACTGCGTTGACGGTAGCAGTACTGCGTTGACAGCAGTAACACTGCGTTGACAGTAGTAACACTGCGTTGACGGTAGTAGTACTGCGTTGACAGCAGTAACACTGCGTTGACAGTAGTAACACTGCGTTGACGGTAGCAGTACTGCGTTGACAGCAGTAACACTGCGTTGACAGTAGTAACACTGCGTTGACGGTAGTAGTACTGCGTTGACAGCAGTAACACTGCGTTGACAGTAGTAACACTGCGTTGACGGTAGCAGTACTGCGTTGACAGCAGTAACACTGCGTTGACAGTAGTAACACTGCGTTGACGGTAGTAGTACTGCGTTGACAGGAGTAACACT
>JAFBJT010106953.1:0-38389 GCA_016785325.1 Chascanopsetta lugubris | reverse complement strand
GGGGGGGGGGGGGGCAGGAATCGAACCCCCGACCTTTTTTCACATCGTCTTTCTAGCTTTTATGAAAAAGAGTCCAGCGTGATGGAGTCCTCCCCTTTTTTTCCGTTACCCTTAAATGAGCCCATATTGTATATGACTGGAGGAGTTGATCCACTCTACGGGGGGCCGCCACGTTTTCACAGTAGTGCAACACACTGAAGATCTTTTGAGTTTCAATGACAACCGATTGCTACCAAAGGGTTCTGCCGCAGGCAACTTCACCACTAGAGGTCAACGAAACCTACACTACTGGCTGCACCTTTAATTCTCCACCCTGATGCTGCTGGATGCAATCATCGAACTGGGACGCCAAACCTCAATCTGTCACTTTGAATGTTGGAATGTTGGATCAGGAAGATGTGGGAGTCGCGCACATTATGGGATGTTTCTCTTCCCCTTGCTTTGCATTTGCAGTTGTTGTCGGACTTTGCTCTCTCCTCCCTCTCTCTCCTCCATGAAACAAGAGCTCTGTCTCCACCTCCGGTCTCAGGCGGTGGTGGTGGTGGTGGTGGTGGTGGTGGGCGTTCAGAGCTGTATATCTGAGGCAGCAGCGCCTCTTCCTCCTCCTCTGCCTCTCACAGCCACATGTACAGCTCTGCAGCGGCAAAGTAGCTGACAGGTAAATGTAGTGTTTACACGGCTGAGGGAATCCGTGAGAAATTGCACGGTGCGTGCGTGGCATTGGGACTGATGGAGCAACAATATCACAATAAGCACACGTGCGTGAGGCGGGAAGGAAGGAAGTGGTTGGGGAGGGGAGTGGGGGGGGAGAGAGAGAGAGAGAGAGAGAGAGAGAGAGAGAGAGAGAGAGATCAGGGGCGCGGAGGGGGGGGGGGGGGGGGGGGGGAGAGAGAGAGAGAGAGAGAGAGAGAGAGAGAGAGAGAGAGAGATCAGGGGCGCGGACATGCACGCGGATGGGATGGAGCAGAGGTTTGAAGGACGGGTCGGGTCCAGATGAGATGTGGGCTTTTAGAGGGAGAGGGTGGGACAGGGCTGGATCGGAGTGCACGCGCGTGCCGTGCACGCGCAGAAAGAGGAGCGTAAAAAGTGCAAAGTTGGAGGATCTGGCGCGCGCGCGCACGCGCATGCCAAAGGCAGGCTGCACCACACCACTGTATGTATACACAAATAAACGAATCACCACGTGCACGCGTGCGTAAAATCAGTATTGGCACAAAAAAAAGGCGCACGGGATTCGATCATTATGCCGCTGAACGCGCCTTCCTCATCTGACTCATCTCAATTCAAACTCACCCCCTCACTCCCCTCCACTGATCGATGATGCGTCACGACTCGATCTGAACTCACTGACCACTGGAACCCCGCGCTCGTGCGTCAAAACGCACCTGCATGGCACCATAGCGCACAGTCGCCGCTCGCCGGATTCCCCCCTCTCCTCTTATCTTCCTCCCTCCCTCCTCCTCTTCCTCACTCCAGCGATCAACACACACACACACACACACACACACACACACACAAAGACAACTCACCCAGGGTGTGAACGCAGGTTCCTCTCCGTGCGTGTGTCGGTGTGTGTCCCAGTATCCAGTAAAAAGAGAAGCGTGGGGCAAAAAGGCGCAAACGAACTAGAGGACGGCGGCCATGCGCCAACGACTTCGCTCCTTCTTCCTCTCTCTCTCTCTCTCTCTCTCTCTCTCTCTCTCTCTCTCGCTGCCTTCACTCTCCACCTCTTCCACGGGGCTGTAATAATCCAGGCATTGTCCTCCTCCTTCTCCCTCTCCTCTTCTTCTTCCGTTAGAATAAAACGCGCACGCCGATCTGCGCCACAAGTTTTACGCGCAGATGGATCCTGCTCTCTGGTTGGAGGTGACGTCCCGGATAATCCGCGTTGGAGTGAGGAGTCCACAACACTGTGTGAGGGAAAACAAGTGAAGAGGGCGATGTGTCAATCAGAGTTTGCGCAAAGAAAGTTTGCGCACGAATTGGCGCAGATGAGACCGAGTAAGGCAACGGGAGGTGATGATGATAATCCCCAGGATGGAAAATCTCTCACTTTCCTCCCCCTCTCAGGGACTGTGGTGCACCTGCTGCCACAGCGGAGCCGGCACAGGTATCCCCTCAGATACTGCGCAATCTTCTCCTCCCCTCCTTTATTGCGCAGTCTTGTTTCTCTCTCTCCCTCTCCCTCTCTCCCTCTCTCTCTCTCTCTCTTTATTCTCTAATTATTCCCCCATCGCCCGAGTCTCCGCGCGCTACGGTCATCACTCACGGTGTCAGAGCCCTGGCGTCGCTTTTCCAAGTGGCTCAGGATGAGTGTCTCTTTTCAGCTGCTCTCTCCCTCTCTCTCCCCCCCTCTCTCTCTCTCTCTCTCCTCCACAAGCTCAGTCCATCCGCCTGTGGCACAAACCACACCTCACTGAGCTTCGATTGGCTGAAAGCAGGGGAGGGGGAGGAGGAGGAAGGAGGGGGAGGGAGGGAGGGGAGGCTGGGATGACGAGGAGGAGGAGAGGGGGAGAGAGAGAGAGAGAGAGAGAGAGAGAGAGAGAGCGGGGAGGGAGAGGGAGAGAATAGTTAGTGTTGTTATTGTGTCCGAGAGACTGGGAGCCAACAGGCAGGATCAAATCAGGAGATGTATTGATTTGGTGGGGGGGGGGGGGGGGGGGGGGGTCTGGTCCACTGAGCTCTATGTGTTTGAGCCCAAAGGGACTGGACTGGCTAATGGAAGTGAAAATGCTTCTCCCTCCTCTCTCCTCATTCATTCACAGTGCTTTAGCCAAATGTGTCCGCAGATCGGCTCTGACTTGCGGCAACACGAAATTCATACTGACAGTGCCCCCCCCCACCGCCCACCCTCACGTCACACCGCCGAGTCACACGCTCGTAAACTCACTGAGATATAGAGCAACTTAAATAAAACAGAAAACATCAAGTGAACGTCCAGGAACAAAATATGATTCTGAACATGTGATGATTGGATGAGACAGTATCCAGGAGCAGACATTGCGGCAACACGAAATTCATACTGACAGTGCCCCCCCCCCCCCCCCCCCCCCCCCCCCCCCCCCCCCCCCCCACAGTGCCCCCCTCCCCCCCCCCCCGCCCACCCTCACGTCACACCGCCGAGTCACACGCTCGTGTCCATCCATCTTTCCCTTGCCCCCCCCTCCCATTTTTTTTTTTTGAAACCCGGTGTCTGTCAGCAGAGTGGCCTCCTCGAGACTGTAATGAATAAGTAAGTGGTGGGAAAGGGAGGCTGAGGAGCGAAGTGCAGGCGGAATATATATACACACATGCCGAGGGGCGTCGAGAGGGGAGATAAGCAGCAGCATGAGCCGCCTCTGTAATGGGAGCAAATGAGGTTGGCCGGATATTGTTGTGCCACAACCGCACGCAGGCGGGCAAGAGGGCAGGGGGGAGAGGGGCCGACCAAAAACCTCCCCGACAGCTACCGGCAGAGGTTGTGATTGATGGAAACACTCGAGGGAGTGTTTCAATATGAACTTGGTTAACTGGAAGCCACATGAGGCATTCATCACTGCCTGCCACACGCCACAGTGAGGCGCTCACTGCGAGCGTTTTCTTTTGAAAAGACGCCTGAGCGAGATCGTCAACGCTTTGATTGCTAGATGTCGTCAAGATCATGTGGGAGAATGTTGACAGTTTCTCTTGGTGTATGGAAGAGTTGACTCACTTTTGCGTCGGGGATCAATGGGGTAAGGGGAGGGTCGGGGGTTCAGCTCCAGTCTTCCCCATGCCTCAAGTGTCTGTTGTGCTTTTTTTAAATGCTGTGGTCTCAGCCACCTGCAGGAAAGATCCAATGGGGTCAGGTGCCACTTGGGTAGGCGGTGACAGAGGAAGACCTAGACAGAGTTGGGTGTCCTCTACCGGGACTGCTTCGGGGAAGCAGTTGGCTACGGATGGATGGATGGATGGATGGATGGATGAGCTAAGGGTGTCTTACCGAGACCCAAGACCCAACAAGAGCAATGGGTATCTCCGAAATAAAGCTTATGAATTAAGTATGACTTCTGAATATGTTACCGCTATGGAACATTCAGGCAATAAGAGTACTCACACATCACTGGCATGAACAACACATGCTATGCACCAAGGTTCACCAGTTCCCTGTGCAGCAGTAGTGAATGCTTCTCTGGTTGGCTTTCAATCGCCATACCCAAAGCATAACTAGACCATAGAGTCCACTTATACACTTGTGTCAGACACTTCTAGGTTGTTGGAGCGGAACACCAAGTCGAACACAGTAGTAGATCACAAAGAACGTCTGTCGCGACGGCTTTGCAAAGAAATCCGTCTGAGACAGTCAAAACAAGAACTCATAACTCTAACCCCATCGGAGATATTTTGTTCAAATGTGTTTACATCAACAGAAAAGTCTTAGTCACATTCGAGACAATGAGGCATGGAGCCCGGAACGTGAAGTACAAAGTTTGCTCGAGTGTAGCAAGATTTGCATCGGATTTGAATGTCCAGAGTCACATTTCATTGGTGTCTCCTACATGAACACCTCCTCCATTTGCATCCATCGCACGCTAGAGACGACATAAACATGGCCAAACGCGCATTAATTGTCCGGATGATCACCCTCCATGTTCTCACATGACCTGATATGGACATTATCCAGATAAAAATTCTAAGAAACCTCTGACTCAGACATCTGAGATACAGACCCTGCGGATAAGTTCAAGTGTTCAGTTGCATGATTGAAAGCACTTTCACTCAATGGTTCTATAGTTCCTGGTTCATTGGCCTGTTTAGGATCAGGACCAGGTCTCTGGTTCCCTTTGAATCCACCACATGGTCCTTAAAAAAAAGAACCAGCAAACCCCACTACCCTGCCGGAATGTTGCCTTCCCTCCGAGAACGTCTTGCTTGCTTTTGCTTGTTTGAACTCTGACCAGTGTTTCATTCAGCTGCTTGCCCCTTCGCTGTCATCCTGCTCCACTCAGCCTCCTCCTCAGACACTCTAATCTCTGGTTCTCTTTGCCACCACTCAAACATGGATGTCATCAGACTCTGGGCCACCTGCTTTCCTCTCTTGGAGGTAATAGTAGTTTTTTTTTTTGTTGGTGGTCATCTCCCCTCACAATAACACAATTGTTTGGGCTGCACCGTGGACCCAAGCGTCCAAACACAAACAAAAGCGGTGCCAAACAGACATCCTTTAATGACGGTGATGGATGATTTGATGCAACCGCTTTTCCAACAGGAGGATAGAGGATTGCACAGAGTACATTGGGAAGAGGTATGTCATATTTATAGCTCATAGAAATGTTAACTTATAAGGACCACAGGGACAGGACATAATACACACACCCGTTTAATTTGAGAATGAATGGTATCGATGTCGCAACAGTGCAAATCCTCTCACTGACGGTTGGCATGAGCGTTGAGGAGGACCAGCCGGTGATACGGGAACTGTGAGGTCACTGAAGTTCAACGACTTCATTCAACACAAACAAACTGTTCAAGATAATAAATCAGCAGCGCAGTGTCTGCTTGGGTGAGTGGGTGAGTATGCACACACCCGACGCTGACAGACACTGGCAAGGTCTGCTTTTTACGGCCAGTCAGCGCCACATGACAAACAGCTGATGGAGGCCCTCTCCCGCTCCACCCATGGGTGACCTATAAATGCAAAGTCAGTGGAAGGGTGTCACAAGCAGACATCGGAAGAGCCGGCCAGTCCCGGTGGCAGAGCGAGAGAGTGAAATAGATGCATGCAGACCAGAGGTTGGCATGCAGCTTCAGAGGGATGCAAACATCTGTGGGATGCTGAGGGCTGTTTCAAGCGTGACGGGGATCAGATGAGCGCAGAAAATCATGTAAATTGATTTTTTTTGTGTGCGTGTCAAAATATTCACGGCTTAAAGGAAGACAAATAAAAAGGTAGATGCACAGAGATACTTTTAATTCATGAATGCAAAAACATGCCTAGTGATGTTCTGGATTTGCATCCTGTCACCTCAATTGTATAAAGAGAGATTGCTTCTTTTTTTAATTTTTTTTTTATTTAAAGAGTTTTCGCTATTTTAGATTAAAATGAAATGAAAGGAGAGAGCACTATCAAAACAGCATTGAGAAGTTGTGCCTTAAAAAGGAACCGACAGGACTTGGCTAAGGTGTAAATAGTCACCACCGTCAGCCCAGCGACTATCAATACCGCCTTAAAACCTAGGGACCATGTTGATTAGGCTTCGAAGCTGCAGTGAGGCTTAAGAACAAGAGTAGATCTTAAAGTCCGCCCTTTAAGAACAAGTGCGGGACGTCAAGTGGAAACACGCTCCGACGGCGCAGTGTGGTCAGATGATGTCCCTGGGTCAGAAGGAGCACGACACCGTACGGCCGAGGCGCAAACCGATGGCTGCAGACCAGCCACGTGCTCTGTGGGCGAGCCTTCGATCCCTGGAGCCATGGGTGGGCCGTGCAGGTTGATGAGCGGTGGAGAGACATGTGCCCTGATTGAAGGTTGATTGGAGGACCAGATGCATCGACTCCAGTCCGGAACCATCTGTGCAGGGTTCACCGTGCATGACACGAGGCCAGCTAGGAAGGTATCGCAGTAATAGAAGTGCGCAAGTTCCATTAACTGTTCTGATCCGACTGGAGCGTTGTCACGTTGTGCGGTGGCACGACTTGGGAGACAGATGCAGGGAACCCCGAGAAAGACGGATTGCGGGTCATCAACCAGACACCTCTGTGTCGCTCATGACCTCTGCTGCGGCGCGAAGCGAAAAGGGGAGTTTGATCATGTCGCACTGGAGGAAATGATTGGCCGGGATGATGAAGAGGTCAGTCCTCAGCAGGGTTTCGTGGGAGGGGTCTCAGGGACAGAGCCATACGGTCGAGTTATCAAAAAATAAACACGAAGATATCATTTGTAAGGGTGATAGAAAAATATGAGCGATGTGCTAGGTCAGGAAAACGGCACACAGTGCAGTCTTACAGCGCCACTTACAGGCCTGGCATATACTGCAGCGCTTTTTCCCAGTAGGTTCATGTAGACAATGACATTTCTTGATACAATGCCGTGTTTATGGATTTATTCATTCATTTTTAAACAAACTCGACTGCACTGCCTATTGCGTGTTTGATCATGTGGTCACTCAGACAAGCGTCGGCCAATCAGAAGAGAAGGCTCGGTGATGCAGCCCTGCTCCGATTTGAACTTTACAGAAAAACAGAAGGATATACAAGTTTATGGAGATGGGTTTTTGTGCTTAGAACCACAGACATATTGTTTTATGGAAATCAAAACTTCTACTAAAACACAGTAAAAGTGCAAAGAAATGCTGTTATAAATGAATCCGCATCCCTCAGCTTGTTTTATGGACATATTTACTGGCAGGATGCACATTCTTAGTGCTAAACCGCTAGATTTTATACAGCGAAAGCCAAGTGTGTGTTATTTTATAATGTCTCCTCATTAGGATATTCAGGCTGAGATGACTTTCCCAGCTCCTGTCACACCTCCTCCACCCCCCACCTTCCCAAACCTCTACCTATTGGAACAAATGCGGGATTAGAGCTAGAGACATCTCATACAGAGGACTGTGATGGGGAAGTGGATGACAAGCCGCTCTCTGAAATCCACAGGATATGTTCTTCCCTTTGTGTCAGGGCTTAGACGCCACAACACCCACTCAGTACCTTGGCTTCATCTCACAGTTTGAATATTTCCCATTGCCGTGGTGTGAAATCACTGCGATGCACTTAATAATAACCACATCCAAAAAAATGCATATTCAAATGTCTTTCATCCAATATGGGGATGGATACTTAAAAAAAAAGAAGAAAAAACTGGATTGAATGTCAGAGACGCCAAAAACTGAATTGAAAAGCAGATGTATAAGAGTCATTTTTACACACGGACAGTAAAATAACAGAAATTGGAAAAAGTGTAGCCGACAGGAAATGAAATCCTTAAGCTCGTAATATTACCTCATATCGGCGGAGAACAGTTGTTTTGATACTAAAGGTTAAAAATAAAATATTTGTTGACCTGCAGGGAGATATTAGATTTAGAGATCCGGAGTGAAAATGGAATCAAAGAAATGAGTTCCGCTGCAGCTGTGAACTTAATTGTGTCTGTTGCTATTTTCAACTGACTTGATGTCATGGGATACTCCCTATAGGTTTTTTTTTACAAGTCAGATTGCATCATCGTAATGAAGCTCCCTTTTAATAGGCACTTAGGCTGAGAGTGTTAACCACTCAGACACAAAGGGAACACAGCTGGATACTGTAACAACCACACATACACAGAAACTGAGCGCTTCCACAACCAACAGTGAAATACCAATCTAACATGTCAGGGTTTTTGATGTGAAAGATAGTTATAAATATAAGTAATAGATAACAATACATCATTTATGTAGAATGAAATATATACATACAAAATAATAATGATAGAAATGTAATAATTTAAAGGTTCATAATATGTGAAATAGTAGGAAGTAAAACTTGCCACAACAGTAAAATTAAACAAATGACCATGGGGGTACGGAGGATACTCAGGTAATGGCTCCCTCTTTCTCACTGTGAGATTCCAGGATTAAGAAAAGAAAAAAAAAAGTCTTAAAAATCTTGGAGCCGGAGGCGAATCATCTCTCACCCTGGGGCTCCGATTCCAGAGCAGTAAAGTCACTTTTTACAGCGTGGGCCTGCGGGCTGTGAAATATCTTCACTGAATAAGAGTGACACCTACATTGACTTTTTGTTGTCAGTCCCATTACTAACATGGAGGAGGTGAGGCTATACTGCACGCCGGCCACCAGAGGGCAGTCCAGATGATGTGGCGCGGAAACCGCCACAGAGTTTCCCATTCATTGTCATTGGTGAAACCGACTTCTACACCCAACCCCCCCCGCCCCCCCACCTAAAATTGCTTTTGCGGGCTGAGGCGCTAATACTTCATAAATTGTAATTGGACGCCATTGTTCCATTAATTCAGATCAGTGGAGCTGACTACAGGCCGTTGCATCACACACTAATCTGACAGGGAGATGCTGCAGCACAGCAGGAGCCCGGACACAGAAATAGATACGTATCTGCAGGCTCCTGGATGGATCTCAAAATATCTACATTTGTTTCCGTTGTGTACCGGTATTATCGCTCTCCATCCAATTGTTATGAGGAATTAAAAACAACAACAACAACAACAACAAAACGACGAGCGTGCACATAATCACCTGTGTGGCGTAATGAGCGTGTTAAACTGCGGAGCGGCCGTAATGGCTCGTCTTCACAGGCCCCTCTGAGTGTCGACACATTACAAGCATGATTCCACCGCAGCCAATCCCCTGAAAAAGGCGCCGGAGCCATTTCTCCTCTAATTAGAGCAGAAATGGAACATGATGGAGCACCTGCTCTTCTCTCTTTTCTCTTAAGGCAGGAGTCCATAAAGAAAGTCAGGGGCCCAAGGAGCAGGAGAAGACAATGGCCTTTCAAGCCTGATTACTGATATTCAATGTTTTGGGTTTTTTTTTTTTTTTAAAGAAAAATTATGTTGCCATACATATTACGTCCAGAGAGTTTATTTCACAGGCTACTCAGGAGGCTTCAGCTGCATGTTCTATACAGTGGGAGGAGTTTTTGAAATTCAAGGTTCCACCTGTTCAGGCTGGATTTACCGCATAGAGTTGGTTCAATTTAATTTAATTTAAATCATTACTCTACATGGCATTTTAAGCACAGCTAAATGGAAGAATACGTCTGCGGCAGACATGGCTATATAACACAAGGCCAAAAACACAAAGCCTTCAGAAGGGGGGTGGGTGGGTGGGAGCGGGGTGCTGTCTGGGATAAATCCGATGCAGACACTCTCCGAGTCGCAGTCAACAACCAAAGCACGGCATTTTCGATGGAGTTGGACGTCCACTTCCTCCCAACCTCATTATCTGCGATATCCATCGTCCATAAATCTGCCCCGAAGTCACAGACAGGAAGACACTTCACAAAGATGCAGCCGCAGAATCTGCATGTGCTTCTCTTTCTCGCCGCTATCTGACATCATCTCGGTTAAAGCAGTGAACACTAACAGAGGGCGTCTGGTCGCCGAGGCACAGGCCGCATTCATGTCACATGTAGAGCGTTTCCTGTTTCCGCCGGGTCGGAGCATGTCTGCAGCATCAGCAGTCAAATGAAGGGAAAGGGCCTATGGGGCTGACTCTGCATGTTTTTAACAAATGTGCCGAAGCAACAACAACAACGTGCTCAAAAGAAACCATGTGCGACAATAAACGGCAACACACACATACACACACACACACACACACACACACACACACACACACACACACCGAGACTAATGTGCTGCAGTACCATGCCGTGTGGAAGCCGTGTTCGCGGTTCAGTATCCAGACATCGGAAGATTGCTGTATTGATAATGAACCCAAAATGCTCAACTCTTTCAACTTTCCGATGCACTCTTCTGCATCGTCTCCCTTGTTCAAACAGACTCTATTGTTTTTCAAAATTGTCTTGCCCACTGTTCTGTTGTCTTACTGGCTCATGTCATACCCGTAACATGTTTCCTTGTCTAAGTCTTCATTATGGTGTGCGCTGTAAGAGTGCATGAATGTGTGGGCCAAGCATACTGCAAAATGGATTCATCAAATCAATTGTCTTTGTATCTGTCTATGAATTTACTCTGAATGTATGTGGAAGATTTCAAAACAATCACAGCTGCCTGAGGTGCTGTAGAAGCATATGAGTACAATGAGAAGTAAAATAAAAACACAATATAATGTACAGAAGGAAAGAAGGTGATGAGTTGAATCAACAAAAAAATCCCAGATCTGAAACTTTTATCTGGACCCGATCCAGAGCTTCATTTGTTTGTCCTTGGACTCGGTCCCGCCCCCCTCTGCGAAAATGTCACAGAAGTCAGCTTTTGCATAATCCTGCCAAAACATCCCGGCAACAGAAACAAAAATCACCTTCTCATTGGCAGAGCTAGTGATTTAGCCGTATGTCTCTCTCAGCTAAACAAAACTCCATGCTCACATTGTCAGGTCTAATAGGATCGTGATCAGCCCCATGTGTTGTTAGTTTGATTTGCACACAAGTTAAAGGACCCACCTACAATATATCATTCTCCACTGAGAGGATTCACGCTATTTAACGTTACCCCATCGCTAATTGTGCAATAGATCCATTGGTTAACATTTCTTTAACCTACCTCCATGTGCTGAGCCAGGCCTACTTCCTGGTTTGGTCAAACTCCAGCCAAGGGGCGGAGCCTGTGTAAATACAGAGGTGCAAGTGTTTGGATCAGACCAAGTGTTGCATCAGCATAGGGGTGTTTACCTGTATTTTAATTGAATGGAGTGAGATTTATTTTATTATAATTTATTTATGATATCATCTCTTATATGAATAGATGCAGATAGAAGTATTTCATCAACACTCTGATACCACTTTGGATTAATTTAGATTAGTATAATAATGAGGAGCAAATAGCCAGATGTGTGGCAGAGATATGAATGACTTAAACATTAACATACACTTTGCAAGTGACAGAAATGAGCATGTGACAAGTCAAACTATTCCATTAGAAGTTTCAATTCATTAAATAGCTCATTTAAGAGTAATGAGAATTAGATACAATTATGACAAGTATGTCATTGTTTTGGGGGAAAAAATCTACTAACAGAAGTAGAAGAAAATTGCACACTGCACTTTTAAAATGCAGGGATAAAGTATTTATTTGTATTCTTTTTAAATCAAATTCCCTGTTGTCTCACTTGTTCGATCATTTGTAAATAAACGCCCTGCTAATTAAATTGAAATTGTAAGTAAATCAAGTCAAATGCTTAGGATTTAGAGTTCATATTGCTCCGGTTGGCATCTTTCTTACAGTCAGTGGATTAATCCATGAGTGTTTGAAATTGCCATAAATCCCCCGGAGCTTAAAGAAATTTAGCCATTCGCCTCTAAAAAGCAAATAATGAAAAGAGGAATGAAAAGAGGAATGAAAAGCTTAGCACTTTGTCAGACTGTCAGATACAGTGCGGGAGACACTTTTCTGAAATACAGAAATAATGAGGGGGACCTGAAGCTCGGGGAGCAATTTCTGCAGTCATGGGGTCGCGACCACTAATTCACATGCCGCACATAGTAATTCTGCACAGGTGCACAAAACAACCTGTGCGCAGCAGCGTGTCAACCATTATACACACACATTTTCAGATCAGTCATGAAACCCACATGCTGAAGTTCTATTAAACCTATGGCCTCTAACACTGGTTTGCTGGTCTCATTCAAACACACACTCACACACACACACACACACACACACACACACACACACACACACACGTTAATGAAATAGCCCGGTGAATTAAATGGGGACTCACGTGTCAAGGTGTGGATCATAAGCTGCAGTGGCACGACAGTGGAGGAGTGTGGATGTTTGACCTGGGCCCCGGTGGGTCGGGTGTTATTATTATATCCAGGTTTAGGGGCCAGTTTCAGTCTCACTGGTGCGAGCCTGGAAAAAAGAAACATATGACTCAGGTCACGTTCAGACACATAAAATACCATGAAATACATAGACTCTGACACCAATGTCTGTACTCTTCCTCTTCATTAGGGTTTCTCAACTGGTGGGTCGCGACCCAAAAGTGGGCCGTGGACCCGTTTTCTTTGGTGAGAAAACGAAAGGTGATGAGTATTTCTAATGCATCACATTCACACTCACTGTGGGATTTGGTGTCCTCTGGTGGTGACATAGCATGTTACAGCTGAATACCTGTTACCCTCACACATCTTTCCCATGCATCTGCTCCTAGTGCGTGGTATTGCATCATGAAAACAACAAGTCACTCATCCAGGTGAGCGTACACTGATCTTAGCATCGATGATGTCATTTTATAGTCCGTGTCTATTAATAGAAATGGTAATAATTTCACCTGAATCTCTATTGACCTACACAACAAGTGTCATCTCCAAAGAAATGAGAATAACTGAAATCACACCTTGATTTATTTGTCTCTGTCTTCTCTCTGTTCAGATGTGTGCCGAGATAACTGAAGGTTTTATCAATGACTTGATATTTGGTCAAACTTTAAATTTTTGTTCACGGTCGTCA
Organism: Chascanopsetta lugubris; assembly: GCA_016785325.1. Lineage (NCBI taxonomy): Eukaryota > Metazoa > Chordata > Actinopteri > Pleuronectiformes > Bothidae > Chascanopsetta > Chascanopsetta lugubris. Next base: position 25,278 of record JAFBJT010106953.1, on the reverse strand, counting down.
CGACGACATGTCACGCAACGAATGATCAGCTCCATCATCATTGATGAGGTGACAGACAGCTGCTCTCTGCTTGGCTGCTGTTGTGCTCATCACAGCATCTCATTTATTTAATTGTTCCCACACAGAAAGAAAAAAAAAAAAACAGTTTTTACCTTCGATGTCATTTTTTACTTTCTTGGAATACTCTGGCATAATTAGAAATAGATTGCGTCTTCTTTATTGCTTACACCTGTGCTACTTTCCCTTTTTCACAAGACGTTTTTTTCCCCCCCATCTCGTCTTAGTAATTGATTTATTCGTGAATCCACTCCACAGCCGGACAGAGGCCGCCTGCGAATCCGTCATCCTCCTCACTTCCCCCTCGGCTTTCCCACCTCGCGTGCTTAGCTTGGTCTGCCTCAATGTCACGGCAGCCCGGCAAAGACAATTAAGGTGTATAAATATGTAAATATGGTCATGGCGGCTCAGCGGGGGCGAGCGACGTAATGACATTTTCTGCCCTCGTTTGGCTAATCCCCGAGACACCTTGGAATTAGAAACCTTAATGACGACCAATAACGCACAGATGGTCAAACTCTGGGGGCACGTGGGCTCTTCAGATGCTGCCTGGCCTCCTTGCGGGACAGCTTGTCATGCCAACAACACACACACACACACACACACACACACACAGAGGGACATGATAAACACATGCAAACATGCAAGGTAGCATGGACATGAGGGGAAACAGGAACACATGATGCTGAACACACACACACACACACACACACACACACACACACATACACACAGGGATATGATAAGCACATGCAAACATGCAAGGTAGCACAGACATGCATGCATACAGGAACACATGATGCTGATTATACACATACACACACACACACAGACACACACACACAGGGACATGATAAACACATGCAAACATGCAAGGTAGCACAGACACATACACGCACAAGCACACACACACACACACACACACACACACACACACACACACACACGCACATGCACACGCACAACCTAGCCAGATGCCACTCGTGCTCATGGGGGTGATCATGGTCGTAACTGGAAGGTCAGGTCTTGGCAGGCTGGATAAGGCTACTCAGGCCTCTGCGACCATGTGTTTTCCGTGTGTGTGTGTGTGTGTGTGTGTGTGTGTGTGTGTGTGTGTGTGTGTGTGTGTGTGTGTGTGTGTGTGTGTGTGTGTGTGTGTGTGTGGAGGTTATTGTTTGGTGTCTCAGGTAATATGTCCGGCGAGGTTTGGCAGCAGATGTCGACCATCCGTCTTGCCAAGCTGACATATAAAAACACTCCCCGCGGTCACACAGGAGAGAGGTGGGAGCAAAGTGAATGCAAGGAAAGCGTGTTTGTGTTACAGTTTGTGTGTGTGTGTGTGTGTGTGCGTGTGCGTGTGCGTGTGCGTGTGTGAGGTCCGGACTCAGAGAGGAAAGTATGGAGCCAGCCAGCGAGATGTTTTGGCTGTTTTCCGACAGTAATTAGTTCAACCTAGCTATTTGTTCTTCCTGCCTCGATTAGATGGGAAAATGTTTCTTCTGGGAGCGAGCAGGTTTTATAGAGGGCAGAACGGTACAAGGGGAGAGAGAGGGAGATTTGTGGGAGTTGCCAGACTCAGTCAGAAGGTCGGAAGCAAGAGTGCGCTTACTTTGTCAGATGTTTCGGAGGATATGTGCAGAGATATCTGCACATGGCACTTATTCGATATGTGAATGATTGATGCTTTTTTTTTTACCCAACTTTACTCTTCTGTTGCGATGAAAACGATCTAACTAATCATCATCTCCTCTGAGATGAATTGGTCACGAACGGATCCATTCATTCATTCATTCATTCATCATCCATCCATCCATTCCTCCATCCATCAGTGTATCCACCCATCCATCCATTTATCCACCGATCCATCCATCAATCAATCCAACCATTCATTCACCCATCTATTTATCAATCCACCAATCCATCGGATGGATGGATTGGTGGATCCATCTGTCCACTCATCAATCAATCATCCATCTATTTATTCATCCATCAATATCCACAGTCACCAATTCCTAACTACAACTGGGTACCCGGTACAGCATTAATAGTATGGCTGTGTACTATTATGGGATGGTCCTCTCTGGAGCCAGTGTCTGGGCTGCTGTATAAACATGGCAGCCTCTGTGGGATAGGACCCACTGTGTATTTATAAAGTGCAAAAGTTTCAACAAAAAAAAAATAAAAGTCAAGTACTCAACTACAAATACAATGAAGTTATTTTCAGTTTCTGATGAACTGAGTAGCTTCATGCTGGAATCAAAAAATCACAGAACGTTTGCCAATAGTTAGAGACTCAGACACGCCGACACTCCGTTCCCACTACATGTTGCTTCAACCCTTGCCAACACACACTCTCTCACACACACACACACACACACACCATGGTGATAATGTTCTGAGTGAGGCAGCCTTATTACACAAGTCAATGAATTATTAAAGGCCTTAACAAATTATCCATCACCCGAATTTGTTTAAAAATTTATCGACCAACCTTCCTCACACCACGTCTTGGATCCTCTCGGCTCATTATGCCGCTCGCCTGAGCGACAAAGCATGAGCCGCGACTCCGGCAGAAAGAGATGCCCCCCCCCCCGACCACCCGCCTCAAAGACGTCCTCGTCGATGGCCCCAGCGACAGCTGCCGAGCCACGGGAGACGGTAGTGTGCGCCGCAGATATCTGTAAAGAACAGAGAACACATTTAATTGGCCTGTCAGATCAAGGCTTCCCATAACAATTGCTGCTTACCAGAGAAAAGGATTATAGCGATTGTATGTTTGCACAACAGTCTGCGGTTTTAGGGTTGGAAATCAAATTAGCAGTGTGCAGAGAGAGCATGTCCAGTAACCAACACCCTTTTCATCCCCGCTCTCCATTTGCGCTGGGGGAAGTTCATTCTCTTCTTTAATATCTAAATCCCTTTTAATAAGTGGAACAGCAGAAGACGTATGTTTTGTTTGGCGAGGGGGAAAAAAAAACAAAAGAGAAAAAAGAGCTTTAAAAAGTCATACAGTCATTTGAGGACTCGGGTTATTCACAAACCGGAGGTGGGCCGCAACACATGTACATGCAGCTACATATGCAGAATGAATTGGACCATCAATGTGGATTAAACCATCCATCCATCCCAATTACTCATGGTGGGCCGGTGGGTGGCTAATGGCCAATTCCTAGTGGAGCAGGTTAACATGGAATCAGAGTATGGAGGCGATTTTCATCCATTTTTAACCACAACTATTTGTGTTTCATTTGGAGGAGGGGGGGGGGTCATGTGATCAGAGCCTGTCCAATCAGCAAAGCCTACAGTGTCCCCTGATGGGCTCTGAAGCATTTGCACACACAGCATTTGCACAGTTCTAGACTCCAAAGTAGAGAGCATGCTTTGTGCATACTTGTTCCAGTATTGATGCATTTTCCTGTTCAAATGGACGTTGCCATGGAAACCGACAACCATTCAATTTCCAACCGCGGGTTTTCGTGCATTTAGAGTCAAACAACCTCAATATACCAATCTCTGTGTTCGCAGAAAGGTCTGGAAACAACTTTGCAACTCGTCCTGAGAAGAAGAACCAAAACGTGTCCTTAATCCCGCTGCTGCTGCTGCCGTTTAGACATGACTCAGCATCTTCTCCGAGTGGGCGGCGACAAAGCTTCGCTCCCCTCCACACAGGTGTCCAATGGGCAGATCACTCCAACTGGTACCATTCATACGTGTCGCAGATAATAATGTTTCAGACCGTCTCCGCCATTTTCTCCTGAAAGCATTTAAAATAGTCCTAAGAACCATTTGCATATGTATCTCTGCACTCTCTCAACCGTGCGTGGGAGTTTGTGGAGGTGTCTTTTGTCCCCTGGAGCATGATTTTAAGTTTGGGCACGGGGTGAATTTACAGACACTCTCTTATTTATATTATCTTTTCTTCAGGTGTGAAATGCTATTTGAGATTCGACAGCTTCCTCTGGAGAGCCACTGGATATGCATATGGATGCAAAAGCTAGGAGGATAGCGAGTCCCTCAGGGTGATTCACCCGCTCCGCAGGAGAGGTGAGGGTGAACGTCCAGCAACAGAAAGGAATCTGAACCCTTGACAACACATCTATGAGGCTTGGTGCGCGTCACATGTCACAGGCCTTTATAACGCTACTTTGTCTGGGCATGTTGAATGTGGTTCAAGCATCGCCCATGTTCAGAGCATTTTTTTTCCCATTCTGTCACCTTAGTGATTTAGTCTTTGCCTGCAAGTAATTCCCCCTTAGAGAATGATAGTGGCAATCTCCAGTGACCTTTTCCAGTCTCAGCCTTACATTCAGTCGAGAGAGAAAACGGTTGCTTCATCCTTTTAAGTTATTTGTCTTTGTATGTTATGGGATCCTAATGTGGGAGTCATTTTAGCCTTAATTGGATTCACTGTTTAACTAATTGAGCTTGCTCTGGATCTGCAATTTGAGGTAAAATTTAAACGGAGAATTGCATTCTAGAATTCAGGATGAAAACGGTTCAAAGTTCTTAAGATTCACGATCAAAGTACCATAAAGATCTAGATTTCAGGATCAAAGGGACCAAGATCATAGGCACTGAAAGTTTTGTTATTCAGAATCAAAGGACATTAATATCATTGATTTCAGGATCAACCGGACGGAACATTCTAGAGTTCAGGATCACAGTAGTCAAAATCACAGGAGCTGATAGTTCTGGAATTCGAGCATCAAAAGGAGTCAGATCTTTTGAGTGTGTTTCAATTTGTGTGAAGCCATTCAGTCGGAGTTTGGAAGTAGCCACAGCAGATCGACTTCTGTCCTGGAATGTCCTTGTTTAGTGCCTCCAAAATGGACTCACCAGTCTCACACAGTACGAGGACTAATTGGCTTTTGATTACCACACCACAAAAAAATCCCCATCATCAAAGAAAAGTCCACAAATGTGAGAGAAACAAAACAAACCGCTGCCAGTGGATTAAACATTTCTTTGATTTCTTAAACCTTCCGATGAAAATCGAACCCCGACAAACATGTTTCTCAACCCAGAAAAAAAAAATGACTTTGAAAAATCAAGATTAATAAGCTTGTGGCTAAAGTTTGTGGCAAAGGGAAATTTCGCCTTTGTATTTCTCACATATTGGGTTTTAACGATGTCAGAGAAAAAGTGGGTGAGGAAAAAATGTTTGAATTGATTTCCTCAGCAGTTATTTTTACACGGCGGCTGCGGAGCCCTTCTTGATAACGAGGGAGTAGAAAAAAGGCAAAACACACAAGCATCGCCACAGCTTCTGTCTTACACTGTCAAGTTAAGTCATCTGTTTACATCCCAAAAGTCAGATCAGTCCGATTACTCCAACATAACCTGACACTACATCAGAATTCACTGCTATTGCATTGCAGTGCAATGGCCCTGGAGTATTTGCAGATGAATAAATGATGAATGATCCGCAGACTCAGCTGTGTTCTTTGGGGATGGGTCTCTGCCCTACTGCAAAAAGCTTTAAAAATATACTTACAATTGAATAACAAATATAAATAATTATAATAACATGTATTATGAAGCTTACTTTTACCCACACTAGGAAATAAACAATAACAAGTCCCTTTATAAGTTAGATTTTGGTTAGCCCCTCCCCCTAAAATCAGTTTTAATCGGGTCTCATAAAAAAAATCGGGGTCGAGTTTAATCATCGAATGCAAATGATGCATGACATGTTTTTTGTTAAGGGGATTACTATGAAAAGTGATCACAATTTAACAAAATAACAGCCTTGAATTGTCACTGCACACGCAGTTATTGCTACACTAAGTCTGAGTGCAGTCGCTTTACTGTAATCGCTTCATTTAATCCGACAATACAAGAGGCGCCTGAGCTTGGGAATCGCATCGGGCTCAAATATACTGGTAAGGGATTGAGCATCTGCTTTCGTGTGCAAGCGGTTCACCTTTCGGTCTACACTTCTCTACACTTTTCATTCACAGCAAAGTGATGCTGTTATAGAAAGGCGGACTAGAAGTAATGGTGGGAGGCGGGGGTGGGGGTGGGAGTGAGGCAGAATGGAGGGAAGCTCCGCCCGCTGAGGCTCCGAGTGCTTTTCTGCATGAGCACTTCCAAGTGTGTCATTGCGGAGAAAATCTCTCCAAATATTTCCCACCAGCCAGGGGTTTACACAGTATCTGTTTCTTATGGTAATTCCTCCAGTGAAGTGGTCCCCGCGGTTACCATGGCGATCACTCAGGCGATGGCTGCCGGTGGGGGAGCTTGAGCTAACAGTGATCGTGATGACGCCGCATTAAAACTTCCAGGAGGAGTGGGTATAATGGATGTCATGTGAGAAAGCAGAACAAAGAATCTTCATTCCATGTTGCAATGAAGCTGATTAAAAACGAGCTGCCTCTCCTCGTTAGTGCTGCTGGTCAGAGACGTCCGAGTGCAAACCTGCTCCACTGATTCAGTGCTTTTGCGAAACTGCAGCGCGCAGCAATAACTTATTTATCTACAGGGTCACATTCAAATCTAATTTTGAGAGATCCGCTGACTAAAGGCTCATTTCGACATTACAGAGCTCCAGTTCAATGTCGGTAAAAAGCAGGCGGGTTTATTTTGGTCTTGTGATGGAGAAGTTGATGCTGATGCACTTTTTTTTTTTTCTTCTGCCAAATTTGTTTGAGCCGAAAGTACCGGGATTCATATGAAGTATCCACGTCTACATTAATAATAATGTAACTTACTATATTCAGATAAGATAAGACCAGATCAAACAAAGTCCCTCTTGGTGTCTATCCAAAGTATTTTGTCTGTTTTTTTTTTTTCTATATTAGCATTGAAAGGTGACGCCACCTATTGGTCTGGCATATGCACTGCAACATATCTTACTCACATATTGAGGCTACTTCTGAACAATATTTCAAAACTAAAGTTAAATAAAATGTGTCATGTCTCTGTCACAAAAAAGGTCGTATTCGCCATTCGCAACGGTACCACTTCCTGCTGTGATTCTCCAACTAAACCTCCATTTCATCAGATATTGTACTTTGACCATGAACCTTCCGCCACTAGAAGGGACCATTATGGCATTTCAATGAAGGTTATACCTCTAAGAGGAGGACGGACAAACGTCTGGATACGGGGTTTTGTCATGTGTCCATTAGGGAATAGTTGTGAAGGCCACACTCGAGTTTCCTCCAGCTGTTCCTTCAAGTCTCTTGTAATCACCATCCTTTTCGAAGGCTCTCAGGGACTTTGTGGAGGAGGCAGGGCAACGGAGCCATAGCTCGAAAAGAAAGGGAAAAGGTCTCTGTAAAGCGGTGATCTCGCAGGTCGAGCTGTAAGGGGCATTACTGTGGCTCTACCGCCTCGAGATGGATTAAAGGATGGAGGCATCGGTGAACCCCTGCAGCCACTCAAAGGTATCATGGAAGCTGTGTCAGGTGGAAATGCTCGGCAGGTAGGATGACCTGTTCTTTGTATCTGTGAAACAGGGTGAAACTGTTTGAGTCACGCCACAGTGAGAACATGGGATCCACATGAGACCAATTAAGTTGATGTTGGCCACAGGATCCTCGAGGCGTGTGTGTTATTCCATCTTTCGATCTTCAAATAATAATTGGAAATAGGAAAAAAATAATAATACAAATGAGATTCTTATATTGTATGTTTTTCAGATTTTGGGTTCATTTCGTTTTGGTGTCTCTGATACACCCAGTCCCATCATGCGTGAGTCCACTCGGCAAATATACATTTTGCCGTCTACCTTTTTAAAGGTGCAGTGGGTCATTTTTATCACGTCTATTGGTGGAGAACATTTTACGAAAACAATTAACTAGTGACATTTCCATAATCACCTAAATGTATTATTATTTCCCACTACCCTTAAATAAGCCTATTAATCTCCATTCACATGAGGAGTGGGTCCTCTCTATGGGGGCCGCCATGTTTTTACAGTCGCCCAGAGTGGACGTACGGAACATCTTTTGAGTTTTAATGAGTTCTACCACAGGTTCTCCTGCACGCTCAAAAGCGTAAGGGCGAGGCGATGGACACAACATGCGACCTCGCCTCTAGATGTCAACAAATCTTACACACCGCAACTTTTTAAAAAGGGGCGGAGTCTAAAGTGCTGCAAAGTCGACGTGTGTCACCCAAAATATTACTGGCTCGATTATCTGAACTCTGGTGAAGCAAATGACTTTGACTCAGCCCTCAAACTCTGTGTATGTGCAGCTCATGTATGTGCTGGTGAAGGTGCTACGGCACGATCGGCCCTTGAGGCTGGATGCTGTGTACCTGGAAACGGCTTGAGCCAATCTCCCGGTGCTCTGGGGTCAGAGCCCCCCATTACTATGACCATTATCACAGGGACCACATCGAACTCCCACACGTGGCCCCGCGTCTTCGTGCTCCCTCTTCCTGATGTTGCTGTCAGCTGGGATTGCCACATCGATCACCAATCTGTCCCCCTCCCGCTCCTCGTCAGCCCCGACAATGACTGGTATAGGTCATCCAGCAGCTGCTTGTTAGTCCCGCTGGATCCCAGACGTGTCCCACGGGCCCACAGACCCTTCTAATCCACACCACTACATGGGGTGAAACATTTCACTCTGGCTCTGTTACTTTATTTCAAAGTGCTGAATGGCTGGATCTGTGAAACCTAAAGGGTGGTCCCTCGTGTAAATAGAACTGAAAGGGCTCATTTAAGGGTCATGGGGACAAAACAACAACAACAATACATTCCGGTGAAAATATCAGAACGTCATTGTTTTGTTGCATCTTTTTAACCAATAGAAGTGGTTAAAAACACTGTGAGTGTTTGAAAGAGGACTGTAACTGTGACTGCCGCAGGATGATTTGAACCAGCCGTCGGCGCTCCGGCGACAAAGGTCCGTGTTTTAGGCTGTGATCAACTTCGAGGCCGGGGGGCGAGCGAGCCTGGAAGACAGGGATCCGCTCGCTCTCGATCACAGAAGGAGGCAGTGCAGCGGGACCAGGGCCTTGCTCCGTTTGGCAAAGGGGGAAGAGTCTCAAGATTAAACAGTGAGATCTTTCTCTCTTGATCAGGCCCTGGGCCTGCCATCCCCGCCAGCCCTGCACCTGCTAGTCACAGCCACTGATGTATGTGCTCTCTTCTTCCCCTCTCTCTCTCTCTCTCTCTCGCTCTCTCTCTCTCTCTCTCGCTCTCTCTCTCTCTCTCTCTCTCTGTCTCTCTCTCTGTCTCAACTTTCACTGACTGTCTTTCTTCTGCTTCCCCCTCCCTCCTCCTCCTCCTCCTCCTCCTCTCCACCCCCCCCCCCCCCCCGTTGCTTTTGATTATCGGCAACGACCCAGAACTCATGCGAGCAAATCTATCGGAATTTCATCTCTGCTTCGCTTGCAATCGCTCTCGCATGTGCACAGTCTCACAATCTCTTCTTCACACATGCATCCCCCCCCCGCGCCCCCGCCCCCACCCAACCCCGACACACACACAGACCTATTTTATCATTCCCTCTTCGCTTCTTTCCCTCTACCCTTTAATCAGGAAATAATGGAACTCCGCATAATTCAGGCCAGACTCACTCATTCTGTCGGTTTATGGCACTATCATATATGAAGGAGACGCTGCACATTGCACAGCATGGGCTGATGTTAAAGGAAACGAATGCCCGGAGCTTCCAGGTGAGGGATACGTGTTTTTAAAATTACATTTGTACTTTCTAGAAACGGGTCCAAGGGCACTGCGGAAGGTTGGATGCCGAGTAACACCAGGGGCTTTGACCCGCGCCCCATAAATGGACAGACTGCTCAATAACAAAGCTGCCTCCCTTTTTGCATAAATACATGATTTAAGGGACAATGTAAGACCTTTTCCAGACTGTCAACAAACACCGTGCACCGTGCACAAAAGTCTAAAACCCACAATGTGTTACCCCCGCCTGTGCACTTTGACTTTCCATGCCACTGTGACACTCACCTCCGCTGTGACCCCCACAATCTTTGCCACTTCCTCATTAGAATTTGACCTCTTTTATACAGAGAGTTCATCTGCATATATAGACGCCTCCTAATGAAGGTTAGATATATATTTTATTCTGTTTTTTTTGCCAAACAAGTAAATAAAAAGTTAGCTGTATGATTTGGGGAATAGAATGCTACTTGAACATCAGAGAAAGATTAATATATATATATATATATATATATATATATATATATACATACACATACACACACACACACAGTTATTTTTCACTTTCTCCTCTTCGCGGTACTTTCACATCTATAGACTAATGGAAAAGATGTTATATTATAGTATTCAGCAGATTCTTTATTTTCAAAAAGAAATAATTGTTTCATTCAATTATTATTTTATTATTATCATTTATATAAAAAGCTTGACAGGGGAAAAGTAGAATGAGCCATTTTTTTGGATTACAGACATAAAAACAAGGATATAATCCCCCCCTCCCAGTCACAGTTGGTAGAGTCCAATAAAGCTGATTGGAAGCTGAAAGGCAGGGATTAATAAATATCCCAAACAAATACTGCACATGAACTTGAATAAAAGCATGTACAAGCATAGTGTTTTCTTATGAAATACATCATCACCTATGTTGGACATTTACATGAATCACTGATACAGGCTTGAACTATAGAAACACACTGCTGTACCATGTTAACAGGAATGTCTGATGCCTCCCTCAGGGACTACTTTCAGTTGAGGATTTATTCATATTCCTGCAGGACAGCAGCACTGAGTCAAAACAAGTGGTTTAAAGAGGCACAAGATGAATCGAGCTTTGATTCAAGCCGGATAGCAGGATTAAGTCTATGTTGGTTTTGGATTTTTGGTGGGATTGTGTAGTCATGGAGAGAAAAATATTAAAAACCAGCAGTTCTATCCTCTGACTCTGACATTGACTCAGTCTCTGAAGATCCTCCAAATGATCATTTAAAAGTTTCATTCTGGGGCCGTGAGGCAGTGCACCAGAAAAAAGTTCCACTCTGTCCTTATCTCTGTTGCTGTCGCTTATGTATTTCCTCTGGACGGTCCGACAGCTGAGAAGTTTGAGTGTAACCGAAAGGTCAAACACATCCAGAAGCAAAAAGTTTCCGAATTTGAATTCCATTGAATTAATGTCCGGTTTGAGTCTGGGCACCATCAATAATGAATGCATGCTAATCTGGGGTCTGTTTATCCCACTTATTCTCCTCAATCACTGTTAACTTATCAACCCATTTCTTTATTCAGCCTCCGTCCTGAACGTCGCCCTATGTAGAGCTTTAAAACACTTTCTGAGGGATCAAGAAGAGAGAGGGAGGGAACGGTGGTCAATGGGAGAGCACAGAGCTGATTAAATATTAAATGGACGGACGGCGGTGACACAGAATACACAATCTTCTTTTCTTTGGCTTTGCGTCAGAATCTAAATAGCAATTGTCAGCAAAACAGTCGGGGGATTTGGAGGCTGAAAGCCCTCGGCAAATGTTGGTCTCAGTGCAATTTCATTGGAGGCTTGCTCGGAATTTGCTTGTTTGTTTTGATTTGATTTCCTGTGACTGCAAAAAAAAAAAAAAAATTACACCACTGTAAGAAAATGAAAGTTCAAATTAAGTTAATTTAGTGATTAAAGCTACACACCAACCTTTGTCTCTGGAGTCATTCACCATCCTGCCACAAGCAAATGTCATGAAGTCCAGGCTTTTGGTTTGAAGTGATTTGATTTAAAGAACTGCAATATGGCAGCCTACCTAGAGGACCCAAAGGGCTGAGAGTGGACCTTTTAAAAGGTGCATGCAGTAACTTTTTTGTTTAAATCACTTTTTATTGCCAACAATTATACATTTTGGTACAAAAGCTAAAAACTGAGTGTGACAAGCACAATGTGTGCACTTGCTCACTTCCGTGTACTAGCACCGTTTTACCCAGCTAGCTAGCTAGCTCTGACGAAGCTAAATGAAATGGGGTCCGCAATCAAACAACTGACACGTCTCTTTCGTTTTGGACCCACTGACAGAGTGCTGAGTGCATTTCACTTCACTACCACAGGTGTCACTATAAACAACCATTTTGAAAAAGTATCCCAATTCTCCTTTAAAGGTTCTATACATAACAGTAGCACCATATCGATTGTTTTTTTATGTACATATATTCGAAGGAATTGTCTGTATTACGAGACAGCTTCAACAGAGTGACAATGACTGAGAGTTGCATACTGCACCTTTAAAAGTGAATGTCCAGCACCCCACTCTAAATGCCACATAACTTATTATTAATGATGCCCATTGGTGTGAGATGGTGAGCAAATGTTTGTAAAAGAGGGCAAATGCGCAATCAAATAAACAGTGGTGATGGTGGTGGTAATGACCCCTGCAGGGCATTGTGGGTGCACGTCCTGCTGCTAATCTATGCCGAGCCATTACACAGTCATTTGGACAGTTCATCAATCAATGACAGTGGAGGGGTCATCAACATGAAAACACCCAGCGGGCATCCACACTGAGCTCAGAGCCGTTCCTGCAGAACATGCACTGATCAATGCAGTGTGGAGGACAGAGGAAGCGCTTGTTTCCATCACTGGGAGAGCCCGCCGGTGTACCACACGCGCACAAACACACACACACACACACACACATACACACTCGCTGCTTACCCTCACTCTCATCCGCCGGGCTGACGGAGACGCTTGCTCGCTCGCTCGCCTCGGTGAGGAGGGGGAAGAGGAACGACGGAGGAGCGACGCAGAAGCCGAGCATCACCACCACCAACAACAACATGGGGCCGAGGAGAGCGCTGCTACCGCCGCCGCCGCCGCCGCTGCTGCTGCTGCTGCTGGGGCTGCTCCTGGCCGTCCACACCGACCGCGTCCGGTGCCTGAACGGCGACGAGGACCAGAGCCAGGACACCGAGTGCAAGATGAAGAGCGTCACCGTGTCGGCGCTGCCGTTTCTGCGGGAGAACGACCTGAGCATCATGCACAGCCCGTCGGCCTCCGAGCCCAAGCTGCTGTTCTCCGTGCGGAACGATTTTCCCGGCGACGTGGTGGTGGTGGACGACCTGGAGAACACCGAGCTCCCCTTCTTCGTCCTGGGTAAGCGTCCAACACCTTGACCCGGCTCGGTTAGGCTCGGTAGCGGCTAAACGAGGCACGGTACAGCCGCCTCACTTTTCTGATATCTCCCCCGGAGCGCGTTTGAATTAGCTTAGGCCTTGGCTACACACCATGTTTTCATATTAAATGAAAACCAAAACAAAACACCACAGCCTCCCAGCAACCGGAATATACCACCGAGACAACACAATCGTCTTCTTATTCGCTATAAATGCATTTGTTTGTGTCAGTCAGCTGTTGGTAATTAGCTTAGCTACTGGTACTCTGTGCTAGATGAACACAGGTGCTATTAATTATTGCCAATCAGGCCCCATAGCATCCCAGTGCTAGCATAACTAAAGCTAATGTTTGCGATATCTAAATAGCATAACTTTGTAAATATATTTAATTTCATTGTGCGTTGTATTTTAAGCCTAGAGTACACACACACACACACACACACACACACACACACACACACACACACACACACACACACACACATACACACACACATGTGGAAGTACATGTGTTGGAATGTACATGCTAGTTGTCAGCACTGTAGCCACCAAACTCCAGCCACTTTTCTGCAACTTTTAGCCCCATCTCTTTCTGCCGTTATCATGTTGTTTTGAGTCGTTGTGTTTTAATATCTGGTTTAATGGTCCCAGCTTACCCCCCGTTTGTTTTCAGGCTTTACGTTTTTTATATCTAATTCGAACCCCAAGTGACAGGAACAACTTAAACACAACTGTCATGTCTCGGGGTGTAATTTCGTTTTGATAGTGGAAGTTTGGCTGGCTGTGTTCCACTGCAATACTGGAAGTCATGAGCCCTGGTCTCTTCCTGTTTGACAGCCACTGTCAAGGAGGCCACATGGGTATTGCAAGCAAGTTAACACAGAGTTTATTGTTTAAATGAACGAGGATAGCAATGATTAAACCTTTACTCTGCTAATATATAATCATACTAATGGAAGGCAAAGCAACAGAAAATAATAAAGTGGCCCCAAACTAGACAGGCAGGTCCTGTCCAGGTGAGATAGAGAAATTGATGAGATTGAATAGAATAGAACACTTTTATTTATATTGCTGAAATAATAATAATAATAATAATAATAATAATAATAATAATAAGCCCAGGTGAGCGTCATCAGGCTCCTCCCGTCTCCACAGTCTGGAGGAAACGAGACAAAACAGATGACAACTGAACAAAACAACTGTATGCGTGGCGTCGTCACATTGCATTCACCCATGCGAAAGTACTACTTCACATCACAGTAGTGCTTAAACTCCAGTCACTTCTCTACAGCTTTTAGCCTCATCCCCTGCTGTTGTTATCATGTTGTTTCGTGCCACTTTGCCCGAGTGTGTTTGTACATCTTATTAAAACGCCCGCGCGGGAAGCTCCCTGTTAGTTTTTAGGCTTATTGAAATCAGCTTTACGCTCTAAAATAATATATTTTCTTCCCACGTGTGTAGTATTTCAGGCCCAGTACACGCTTGAAGAAGTACGTATATTTGAATGTATTTGCTAGTTCAGGAGCAACCCAGCTTTAGTACATCATGTGGACTCATATTCTGCAGTTGCTGTCTTGTTGTTTTCTGCTTCTGTGTTTGTTTATCTCATTAAAACAGCCACATTATATGCCCCTCCTTTTATGTTTAAGGCCTTATTAAATTAGCTTTACCCCAGTGTCAGGAGCTAGGTGGACTTTCTGTAGCTCAGGGCTGTGTGAGAGACTTTGCATTGTGGAGGTTTTGCTGGGCGCTGTCCATGGTGCTGAATCTACTCTGCAGCACCTCATGTCAAATCAGAGCGGGAGCTGCTGCTGATTTTGTCAGATACACATTTAAGCACATGGGACAGTTGGTTTACAGTCTAATGGTCAATTATGTCTGTTGTTGTGTGTGGGTATTTGGTAGTTGTTGCTAACAGCTCTGGGTCCCCTCCTGCCACTCTTTAGTTTTCTCTGTTGAGCCAGCAAGACGTAAGTTAAATTGACTTATAAGAAATGTTCTACAAATGGCTGTTAAGAGTAACTCATGTGGCAGTGCAATGATATGCTGCTCACTTGAACAGCCCAGTTTGAGAACTGCCAGAGATAAACAACTTGTGCCACAGTTGGCGCTGCCTGGCCGGAGTTCATTCCTGGGCCGGAGAGCAGAGCCAGCCCCGAACCTGCATCCAGCTCAACCCAGTTCCATTTATATTCCAACTTCTATTTAGATTTGTGAGTGCAAACTAGTGTCACATCCCATAACAGCTGCCCAGTGTTGCCCAGTGCATCTCAAAGCCCAGATATGAGTGAAAGCTCCTATGAACTGGACAAGTTTTGCTGGACGCTGTCCGTGGTGCTGAAACTCCCTCTTCACCACCTTATGACAGAGCAGAGCAGGAGCTGCCTTAAATGTGGCGGGAGACACTATCTTAAAGACATGGAGCATGTTCAGCTGCGTGTTCGGTCCCCAAGGACACACTAATGGGCAGTTCTGTTTGTTTGAGAGAGGATTTGGGATTTGTTGCGGGCTAGTTCTGAGGCCCCCTCTGCAGCTAATTATATTTCTGTTGACTGGTCTGAACTCAGCGGGACATCAGTTAAAAAGTAGGTCTTACCGTCGAATCTGTTGAGCTGTGTCATCTGCCCTGGAGTGTTTGGAGTTTTCCATACACACACAACACACACACACACACACACACACACACAACACACACATACACACACTCAGGCCATAGAAAGCCTTGAAATGGCTTGGACACTCCCAAGACTAGGTCTGACATGGGTGACCATTTAGTAGTTGCAGAATACTTTGGAAACTTGCTGGCACAAAAGATAGATTGATCTGTTTCCCCTCACCTAAGCACCACAATACTTTATACACAATTATATTATCATCCCTGCGTCTTTTTTAATTTAACAGGCATATAAATAGTAGGGATAATCTTGTTAAGGCCCCTAATGATTACAGTGTTTACACCATGAGACCACGGTGGCTCTTTTGAATAGTTTTGAATAGTTCATTTAAAGGCCTAATTTCGACAGCAGTTAATTCGTTACGGAGAGGAGGGAAATAAGCGAAGGCATAATAGATCTCTGGACCAGCGGTGCATAATAATGAGTCAGGACTTGTGTCTGACATTTTCTTACGTAGCACTTCGCTGCAGAAAACTTTTAATGAAAACCCACACTGGGGAGCCAGAATGAAATTCACGTCGCTGGTGCAACAAGTTTCCCTGCTTTACAAAAATGTATAAACTGCGCTGCTGCCTTTAATCTATTTATTCATTTTTTTCCTTTGTTCTCTACCTGATTTCCTTTGGTGTTTTAACAAAAGCTTTTATGTGGAAAATAAGGTGGCAACATTTAAATAACAGAAGCAAAACTTTTTTTTTTTTTAATACACACACTGTCTCAGGAAGTAAAAGACATTTACATGAACATTGTTTGGTTGTTGTGATGAGATGCAGTGATTACATTTAACCAGTGTTGGGGCAGCACTATAATAGGTTCCCTGCTGAATGTTGTTTGTGTAAGCTCATAACTCTCCTGAGTTTTTGGTGTCAAGGATCCACTCTCCCACTTCACGGCTGTTTGAATCTGACGCATCTTCTTTGTGATGAATGAGCCGCATGGTTCCAATCAGCATAGTTTATGTCCCGTCACCAGGATACATGGTGTGTATGACAGAGAGGACAGTTAACGGGATTTGCGTTAATGTGTGTAAACATGCTGTGAAGGCCAACCCAATAACAATGAAGCACACGGGAGGGGAATGCATACCCTGAATCCACCCTGTAGAGACCTCAGCCATGCTCTGCTGACAATGCTATTGAGATAATGCCATTTTTTCACCAATATTATCGATACTGAATTATTTACACTGCACAGCATCATATTTTGACATAATAGTGATGTCATTGTTTTTTTTCTATAGGGTAGAAAGATGCTTTAGGAGCTGTCTTTAGTGAATGAATGCAAGGAGAAAGATTTTAAAGCATTGAATGACCATGATTTTCTGATTCTATTGATGATGTCACTTGTTTATGCTGATGTAAGAGTGGTAAATAATTCCAATATGCTGAAAAATCTTTTTTTGGGTCACATTTTCTTTGCTTTTTGAAAGTCTATTCTAAAGGCACAGTGACTTCAAAAGAAATAGTCCCATTTTGTAGTCTATTTTTCTTGTACAAATCATGAATGCATTATTGGTTGCAGCAAATAAAAACCCAATAGCTGGAGGGTGCTTCCCTTTCTTTTTGATGCTCTTGGAAAGGATCATAATGGTCCTTCAGTAAAATGAAGCACAAAACATGTTGTTTTGGTTTGATTAAACCAATTAGTATTAACTGTTTAGTCACTCTCTCCGCACAGAGAGTGTGGTGCTCCTGTCTTGGAGCAATTACTGAGCTTGAAAGGGTTTTCCATTATGATTCACAATGTCACCAGTTTAGTGGAGAGTATATATTATGTCCCATTTATATATCATTCTCTTGTACAGTACTTGTTGCCCTCGTGACACAGCCAGTGCAGAATCTCATCAAATAAACGTTGATGTAATTTATTCAGATTGCTTCAAGGATTCTGTCAATCTGAAACCAGGAAAACATTTGATGGATTAGCTATTTTAGCTAATTTCACAGACATCTGTGGGTGCTCCATCCACAGGCCTGTTTTTATAAAGTCATCATCCCAGAGGGAGAAATCAGGGAGCAATGCATGACTTCATGTGACCTGATGTGATCTCATAAGGAAAGTAGACAAACTCAATGGAGACAATTTATTATTGTTCTTTTCTTTGAGAACTGCAAGTAAGATTTGCTAATTTTCAGTCCTGTATTTGACTAGACCTGTAAACCTGTTACCTCTGTATCATCTGGATGTATGGATGTCTGTGTATATAGGATGTACCTCAAATGAAACACAGAGGGGCCTGTCTTAATTACAGTAAAACTGCTGTGGACAGTTCTAGAAAACATCAGCATTTTCTGAACATCCATCAATCAGGCCAAGTATTGACATTAATTAAAATACATGAGACCCAGAAACCAGTAACAGTCCAAGCCAGCTTTCAACCGATATACATGGTTTGTTGGATAGTGGAAAAGAAATAAGCACAACTTTAATTACAAAAGCTGTGGCTTTTGACCTACGACTTTCACCACTTCAGTGAAATATACTGTACAATACAACACAGTACCCATTTGACTAGCAGCTGCTGGTGACTGCAGTTCCCCCATTCTCATCAGTGTCTCATCAGATGATTTTTTCCCTCAGTGCTTTTTCCCTTTCAACTAGTGGACTTTTGAAGGCAGGGACAAGAAACTTCTTTTTTTATTTTTAAAGGGACAGCCTCAAAGCCTCATTTTGGAAGGAGTAAAAAAAAAAAGGACCCGTTTAATGAGGCCTGCATTTGAAAAAGAAAATGCATCTGCTTTTAAATGCACGCTTATGTGTGATGGGTCGGGTGCAATTTAAAGTCCACTCTTTTTTTTTTTCCGTCCACTTTTACCATGGCTCATATTTTTCCTGCCAAATTGCCCCTCTGTGTAAGCATCTAAGAAGCAATTTGAAAAGAGGGGATTCTGTGACTGACAGTAAATTTGGGCCACAGGACCGCAGCCACTCGTTAGTGTCAGAGAAGCCCGGATATGCCGTTAGGAATTTACCCTTTTGGTGTTGTATCATAAACCGCGTATGGAGGTGAGGTAATAAAGTTGCCCTCGAGGAGAGACTCAAGCTGTATTTGCTCTGGCAGTGATTTGCACATCTGGGCCTGTGGCTTTGAGGGAAGTCAGCGCTTAACTGCCACCCATTCAAGCTCCCTCAGGTTCCTGGAACAATAATTTGGCTGGTTCAATTCAGGTTTTCGTGCCACAGGAAGTTTTATACTGCTGCCAGTGAAATGGGCACTAAACTCCAGCGGTGCTTGTGCTTGACATGAGTCCTGAGCGCTGTGTGTCCTCCTTAAATCTTCTTGTCAGATTTAAAAGCTGACAGGACATCCGCTCCTGCAAGTAGTTTCACCTTGTTGTTGTTGTTGTTGTTGGTCTATGGAGAACATCTCATTCAACCCTCTCATAATGTGAATAAAAAAATATATTGGTTCCTTCAGAGATGACATTTGACGACGATGGTGTTGTGAACCTCGAAGCGGCTGCCTTACATGAACCTGCCCGTTCCAGAACCTATGGTTGTATTTTATCTACGTAATATTATTCATACAATGGGGCATTTTTATGGAAATAGAATGATTAATGAGCCTGTGGGCCATAAGTGAAAAATGCTATAGTGTCATTTTCACTGTCTAAATTAGTAGACCAGACTGGACAGACTTAATACCTTTGGACTTAATGATGACTGAATGCTGTAATAGATTCCCCTCCGTGTTTGGGAAATGGTGAGATGGGTCAGCTGCAACATGCAACTTCACCACTAGCTGTTACTAAACCCTACACCTGAGTGATTCCATGTTCTTTTCCTCTTGTTGACAGATATTGGTGACTTTGTGACCAACTGCTTGACTTAATTGTAAACTCCAAACACTGAATGTATTCGGAATTGACAGTTGTTCTTGTTTATTTTGATTTGAGCCAAGAAAACATGCACTGCATAATTCTGACTCTATTCTTTTCATAGCAGCAAACAATGTTTGTATAGTTGAGTCAAATAGAAGATAAGCAAAACATTGAATTTGGTGTCTCTGCTTTCCCTTGCTTTAAATTATTGATTCGGTGTCTGTCACAATGTCTACTGTAAACATGAGCATCACTCATCAATCGCACATTATGGGCTCCAACCGCAAATAAAGTTTTACCTCAGTCTCGCGTGCAGATGGAAATAGAAACTAGTCATTAATTTAACAGCATTATGAATCTGATTATGACTGACAGTGCATTCCCACAGCACCAGCCTGAACCCTCCTCGACACTGAGCTGCTCCTCTCTGACTGAACACAGTCCCGTTGGCCTCTCACTGAACTATGAGAGCATCAAAGGAAAACATGTTGGAGTGAAAGTACTCTGTGGACCTCTATTGCACCTCTACTTTTAAAGTCCATGTGAAGTGCTGTGCATTACTCTGAGTCTCCTAAAATGAAAACAAGCTTCGCTTACATACAGTATAAACCCAGTGCTGGAGCTGTAATCCAAACCTGGTGTACTCATCCCAATCCCCTTAACCCATTTTCTGTCAGTGTTCGCTCTGTGAATTCATACTTAAGACTGCCTCCATGCTGCACTCCCGCCTCTCTAGGAGGACATTGGTGGAAATGTGTTACCAATAATATTTTTCAGCATTAGAAAGGACCCTGACATTCTGTCACCTGAACAGTGGAAACTAGTATCATGTGCTCCTGTCATATCCAGACTTATCTATTCTTCACATGATTGCAGCTCATATTGGATGTTAGAGACACTTTATTGGAACTAGGCAAACTTCCACTTCTGCTATTTGGAAGTTCAGTAGGTTAGGGCCAAACCGCTACAACCTGTTAGTGTGTCTTACTTGGGTGAACTAATTTAATTTACAACCAGGTGTTCATTCTTGGCCATTATTCCTATTAGTGATAGTGTTATTTATTCCGAATAATTCTCCATGGAGTTAATTAATGCAGAAACTTCACCAGAGTCAAATAGTCAAAATGTACTTTCACAGATAACACAGATGGTGTTATGATTACTTCTTGCTGTCTGATTGGTTGATAATGATGCTCACATCTGATGTGATGATTTGAAACTAATGTGCATTTACAATGAGAATGAAAATCACTGTCAGAATTTAGAAATGAGAAAAGCACAAACTCCAGCCCAAAGCTTTTTTTTTCTTTCTTGTATTTATTTACATTTTGTCAAATTGGCATTGTTAACAGCATGCTAAAGAATATATATTAGCAGTGTGCCCATGGACGTATGGACTGCCATTACGGCTTCCCTATTAAAACCTGAAGCCATAATGATCCTTGAATAAGTTCCAGAGTAATAACAAGTCGTCCCCCCCCTTTTCCCCTCACAAAGTCAATTTATGTTAATGTATTCGCCATGGACATCAGTGATAATGATATCCTCAGGAATGTATCAGTCATGGGAAATTGTAAAATGTGCATCATGTCTGTGTGTTCAGATTTGACTGAGTCGCAGCCCTGAGAAGCGGTAATGTAACAACATAGGGTGCAAATTATTGCAATCATTCACGGAGGGTGTTTTCAAGTATCTTAATTGGCTCCGTGAGCCGTGTGTCACAGCCGCCGCCGCCGCTGCCCCAGCTGCTGTACTGATAAGTGAGTTTAAAAACGGGGACAAACTACAACAACTGGTCTGGCATTGTTTTTAAAATGCAATGTCTGCTCCTTTCACCTCATGCACTATCTCCGTCTCACATGTCTCCCACTGGGCCACTGGTCCAGTGCGTTGCTCTTCTTCAGTGCCTCGGAAACACGTGATAGGCATATAGTTGAGACTCAGAGATGTTGAATTACAGTAAATGTACTTTCACTGTACTCTGACAAGTTTGGCCTAATTCAAAATGGCGCACTGTTCACTCAAACTAATGTGAACATAATTTATGTAATGTATTTCACATCCATACACCTCCCACCCAGCTGGCAATGAATTTTAATAATGTCCTCTGCCGGGGCTCAAGGCAAACAGCTTGAAGCCGTCTAATTTTCTTGCAGACTGTAAATTTTGAATCGGAACACGTCATTTGTGTTTAAACATTTATCTTTTTCCTGGTGTTTGAACCAGTGCTCAACTTTCAACATAAAAAGTGACAGCTGTACAAGAAATACAGAATAATATTATCATTGGATTTTTAGAAGTTTGATCTGAACACATGGTTTGAAAGCTTAAAATCAACATTAATAAAGTTAATAATCCCTGAAAACAATATATGTTTATATAATGACACTTTTGGGTGAAGGTTTGCATAAAGCTCATTATAAAGTTATTATGAAGTTACATTTGTCTTTATTCTTATATTGCTGACTGCAGCCCCTGTCTTCACAATGAAGGAGCGCAAAGGGATTAAATGTGATTTTAATTAGTTCTTAATCATTTAAAAAAGTGGAATTACAGCTCAAACCAAATCCATTCTGAACTCCTATGATAAATCCAAGAGCGTATTATGCATTTAAAAGTACACAGTCACTTTAAAGATGATTACAGCATCTCATTTACTGATCGGCACACTCTGCAATGTTGTGTCATTAAGGAATGCACATTCAGTATTTTAACAGTTGAGAAGCAGAGAGGACTGGACCTGGACCTGTTCGATATATTTACAGCCTTATTAGTGGGATATGTAAATTGATGTTGTAGAACAATAGTACACACCCTTCAGCTTTTTCATGCTTTTTGAGCAATGTATGTTTGGTTTGGTCTCCATCCAAACAAGTGTTTTGGATTTCAATACAAACATATTCAGGGGTGATGTACTTGAATCTACCATCATGTATTATCAAAGTCACTTGAACCTGGAAGAGGCAGTGACCCTCCTTTAACCCTGTGCAGACACATCATCTGCAAAACATTAGATTGCATTGCTGCTTTGTGTGAAACTAAACCCGGCATGATGAGATTTTTTTTTTTTAATTACATGCCGTCACTCTGGAATCGGAGGCTGTGCACAAAACTGAGACTTAATCAGAGGTGGAGACAGCAGCTTACTTGTTGTTTCCTCGATTTCCGTGTTTCTGCTTCTTCAGCACGGGAATGTTTTCTTGCTGCTGCCTTTCCCTGAACAGATTTGCTTCAGTCAGCAAGTGTTCCTTTGGGTCAGTCTCTGCACAGAGCAGCCTTTAGCGTCGGCTATTATTTCTGCAATCACGTAGCCGTTACTTCATCAATTACTTCTGATGTGTGACAAATCAGATTTTGATCAGTGTAAAGTGTGTTTTTAGATCCATGGTTCTCAACTGGTCTGGCTCTGGGACCCTGCATCACCCCAAATGGAGGAAAATGTGAGAGTCAAAGGCTTGCAACCCACTGAAAATGGGTTCGCGACCCACTTTTGGGTTGCAGCCCACCAGCTGAGCATCACTGGTATCAATGTTCTCTGTATGTAAGAGATAATTCTAGTTCTGTAGAAGGGACACTCTTAATCACAAAAATCCTCCGTTGCAACGACAGTAAATACAGTATGCCTCTTTTATTTTCATTTTGTTACCTCTTTTGGTGAACATCACTTGAGTCGTCAGCGTATAATACTTCACATGGCAGTTGACCAGTCTTGAGAAATGGGCAAGCTGGCCAGTCAGAGCAGTCTGAGCTTTTCTCTGAGGGAGAGCTCTACAGAGGAGATCCGGGAGAAAGAAGAAACAAGAACTACAGCAGTGAACAGTAAGAGAGAGAGTTTTCTCAGCATCTAGTGTTGACACAAATGAAAAAGTATGACCCAGAAAGGGGTTTACCAAAAAAGTCTGCCCGTCTTCCTCACTCTGTCCAGTGATTTGTGAACCGACGCCTCACTTCCTCCGTCGCCCTCGTGTTGAGGGTAAATCTGTGATTAATATCAAGCCGAGATCAAGGGCGGAGGAACTCTGGAGGAGAACACAACGGGAGGAATGAGACAGAAGGAGAGCAGAAAGATGTAGAGAGACTGGCAGAGGCTGAGCGACTGTAAGGATACAGTTGCCCGTGAATGGTTTCCATGGCAACACGACCGGGCGCTGAGACAGGAGTTCTATAGAAAGGTGGCATTGTTATTGCCACAGCAGGAGAAGATGGGAAGGGGGGAGGAAGGGAGGATAGAAGGGAGTTTGGACATTTTCTGCAGCACATTTAACACACCACACATGTATTGGAATTATAATTACCACCAATGAATATTGTGATATAGAACATGTGATTATCAGGGCAGACTTACTCCCACTTATCCGCTTGTATAACTTTAGATTTCATCTTCAATTTCTGTTTAGCTCAAAATCCTTGTCATAGTATTTACACTTGGCTTTATTACATTTGTGAAAATAAGTTCGGGGAGTCTAGCATCCAAATTTGACCCTATTATTTATCTAAACAATCATTCTCATCGTCTGATCAAAAAATTATTTGATAATATTACAGTTTTAATAAGGGATGCAGACACTTGAGATAATAATTTGATTTCACGTGTGTATTACACAGACCGTTACATGATATGATATTTTCTTACCACCGAGTAGAAAATAATGTCTTACTGGGTCTCACTTGCTGCTGAAGTCATCCATTAAATCTGGATTGTTCATCCACAGAAGTGTGTTACAATCTTCCGGGAACTGAAGTTTGAATAGAAAAAGCTCATACATTCGATTTTAAACATTTATAATTTGTTGAATGAGAAGGTAAGTGCAGTTTTGCGCGGCAACCTAAGTCATTTTCCACCACTTGTAGCTAAAATGATGTTTTCAATATTCAGTGATAATTGGAGGCTGTCATTGAAAGCTTTTGTTAGTTTGAGAGGGAAGAATGAGGTGTATTGTACGTCATGCAACTTCACCACTTGCTCTAAACGAGTCATTCACACTACCGTTTAGCAATAAGCTAAAATGTAACTACCATCCATAGTATAATATACCAGTGATACTGGTCTGTTTACAATATTGGGGGCTTGTCTGCAAATTACTTTTTGAATATCTGAATTATTAAAATACAAGATCTGAAAAACAGTCTCAAGAGTCTAAAATTGTCAGATTTTGATGTTTAACAGTTTTCAAATATCATTATTAATTATCATGAACACATTTCATTAGATATCAAAAAAGGTAAAGCACAATAAATCTTTGGAAAACATGGGCATTACAGATTCATCTGCATCGTAACTGCTGAGTCAACAATGACCCCCCCCCCCCAAAAAAAAAAAAAGTAAACGAAATGGGCATTACAGATTCATCTGCATCGTAACTGCTGAGTCAACAATGGCCCCCCCCCCCCCAAAAAAAAAAAAAGTAAACGAATAAATCGGCGTTTGACAACAACTTAAAGGCACTCTCAAACACATGTGGTGCTTTTTTGGGGCCCAGCTTCCTCTCAGCTTGTTGATATAGATTTCAAAAAATTCTACTACTGCCTATGTGTGTTTTATTAGGCTGTCAGGCCGTGAGGGAGATGAAGGTGGAAAGAAACTGTAATCTGTATGCAGGCTCACAGAGGCCGGTGGGGGAGAGTAAGGAGCGGGACAAACAGTCACACGTAGGCGGGACAA
>JAFBJT010106951.1:73448-84114 GCA_016785325.1 Chascanopsetta lugubris | reverse complement strand
GATGTTCATGCCTCGAGTCAAAAGGAATAATATGAAACACCGAGTTGTACTTTACACTATCAAGAGTCAAATTTGAGGGATTGCCAAACAATCCTGCGGAAAACAGGTCTTTCTGCCCCGAAGACAAACAAACCCTGAAGGAAGATGTTCTGGATCAAGCTCCGTCAGCTGCTGCAATATTTATGACTCGCCCAATAACGTGGCGCACATGAATGCGCCACTGTGGCTTCAACTCCACACAAATGCACTGGGCTGCAGGAGGAAGCAGAGGATGTACGAGGCGCAGCGGGAGGGAGAAGTGTCACCTCTGAGTAATGTGCATCAGGCGGCACATGCGAGCCGCCGCCGCCGCCGCCTCCCGACTGGAGGAGATGACTTTCAGGTCTCCGCCCGGCTTTATCCCCTCTGATCATGTTCATCCGCTCTTTATCTCTCGCGCACACTCCCCTCGCTGTCGCGACATGATCCCCGCGTCCTCCCCCACCCTCAGCACCCGGCAATCCTCCGCTGCCTCATCCTTCACCTCTTTACCTCGGCCTCCCATGATGCTCGCTGGATCACGGAGGCTGTCTATACACGTGCTGTTGTGGGGGTGGGGGGGGTGGGGTGTTTTCAACTCTCCGGCTTCCTGCCTGTAGGCGCCTACATGTTTTGTTGACGTTTCTTCAGGGTTTAGGTTTGAAGCGTGATGTGCCGTGTGTCCTCCAGGTGTCTGGTGGCTGTGTGCCATCACTTCCTCCCGATGAGCAAAATGAAGCAAGAGTCTCCCGAACACGGGCGTTACCATCGTTTGGTTCGTTGAGTGGTATAATGGCATCAAGATTCCCTCTGTAAACACACTGAAGCAGGTACCACACTGGCTCTTGGTTTTCTCAACAGCCTCACGTTCGATTCCGAAACGTGTTTCTTTATGGAGAGGCAGGAGTGCCATCCAAGTTGGGATGGAGAATGGTACGCAAAAATAAAATACAATCAAATATTGTATATATCAAACTGATACATCTTAAAACAACTGAATGCAGCAGCGATTGCCTAAGACTTGCAGCAAATTGTTTCCGGTACTTCAACCAAAAATCCCCGAGCGTCTTGAAAAGCACTTGTTCCGTGTAAAAGTCTTGGCAGGACACCTGGATAAATACTTCATATTCTATCATTCTTGCACATGATGTTTTTACTTTCCTAAACTGTCACAGCTACGCTGGAGCTCTGGGATTCCCTTTAGCCCAGTACGGTGGCAGATCATCCGATGCATTATGGGAGCAGTTCTGCTGAGTATGCTGCACGAGCCGCACGACCGAAACTCAACCCAGAGGTCAGAAACCTTTTCGGCGCATGCACCAGGCGAACGGCTTCAACCACGATCCCTGCTGCCGCTTTGAGTAAAAACCATAGGATAAGTTATTGGAAATGCGTTGAAACTTCATTTGGAAAGAATAGCCGCCCTAAAGCAAAGTCTAAGGTTTTGTTGTCACGTGAGTGTGTTTCCATGTTCATAAAACACACGGAAGCCATTGCTGAGACAGTGCCGCTCATCCCCCTCACGTGCTGAGCAGCAGAGCTGTATTTCTATATCATTGGTTATTTTTGGACGTGATGCTTTCGGCTCTACAAATCTGGGCGTCTGCTGTTGACTGAATGGAATCCTTGAGAAACCATCTTAATGTCTCTGCTGCCGTCTCTGTGTTCGTTCTCTTCACTGTGAGAGTGAGAGCGGCAAATTTCTGAGGAGCCCTTATTCATCAAGTTTCTCCGGAGCGGTCTGTGGATCCGTGTTTTCCTCTGTGAGGATAAAACACAGTTTCCATCCACAGAACAAAGGCTGAGAGCTCTCTCTGCTGAAGCAGCTCATTAAAACCGGGAACCAATGTACTGTAACTACAGTGATGAATGAGCGGTTGCTGCTTTACAAATTCACTGTATTTAATCACTGAAACACAAATAGTTTATGCAGTGGGTGTACGGTCATAAACACAAGCAATTAAGAGCTGAATCAATCTGACCGACAGTTTCCTGTAATAACGCAGGATCGATGTAAACGGGTGGCGACGAAACAAACAATGCAGAAAAAAAAAAAAAATTTAAATAAGCATATGATTTGGATCTTAGCCAATTACTTTCCGAGCATGCAGCGTTATTATAGTTAAGGATTCGATAACTGTGGAACAACCTAAACTTTTAGAGACAAAATACTTTAATGCTTTTTTAAGATAGCGCATTGATTTGAGTCTGTGCTCATTGCAGGTTCAGATTTTATTTACTGTTTCTTTATATTCAACATTCCCAAATCTGAATGAAAGAGAGCAGAAATCTTACTTCTATAATCTTATTTTATCTGCCTATTTATCCCAAAAAAATCTATTTACAAAGCACTTAAAGAAAAATGACAAGAACAAAATTACAATAAAATAAAATAGCTGCCGGCCACAACACAGACAGTCACATTACTTTATATTCCCTAGTTACAATTCAATTAATACCATTCATTGTCCATTGGGCTACTCTAAGAGGTGAACACAGAGTACCTGCCCCTAGAAACTATAAAGCTCAAATAAAAAAATGAAATGTTCACCTGGTGCGTCATGACGCACAAGTGGGTGAGTGGGTCCTCGATTGGAAAGATAAGAGTTCAATGCTTTTATTTTGAAGAGGATTGTTTATGCATGTGAGTGATGAGACGTATGAGAAATGTAATCAATTCCTTGATTTGGGTGACGACTCACCATTAAGGGGCGATGGTGGGTCCCAAAGACAAACCAGTTGAGAACCACTGCAATAAAGGGCTTATGCCAGTTTAATGACAACAATAGTGCATCCAACAAGGTCATTATATATTCATAAAAATATGAATGTTCTATATCGCTTATCTGCCATTAAAAATGAAAACAATTGCACCTTTATATTCCTGCCAAAACAAACCAGACATTTCCTATGATCAGTCCTTCGCAATAAAAGCACTGAAGTGCTAGTGGGTTGCGACTATTAAGAAGTATCTATCTGTTCCAGTGCCAGCCCGTATAATGACTGTTGGGACATTATTCTGGGATGTTAAGCACAGGGAATTGGTTTGTATGTTTTTGTTTACAAACCCGAGTCGCAGTCAAACTGTTAGGAACTGCTTCGTGTATCGACGTTACATAAACACGTCCAGTCCATTAGTGCGTCTGCACTCTGGGACTAACCCAGCAATGGTTTCTATGTCTTGATTTGATTATTGGTCTTATTCTGACATAGTCGGTTCCACATAAACATCACAAGTAACCACCAGAAAGAGCAATCTATGACTTCCTGTGCGGTTTTCCAGCTTGTGTTTGGACTCAAAGGGTTTCCGTTGATGGATCACACGGTCCAACTTTAAACCAGCAGGACTCCTTTTCTCCGTCCCGCTGTTTCGCAGAGACTATTTTCGCACCACATTGAGCAGGAAACCCTGACAGTTATTGCCTTGGCTTTTATTATTATTATTATTATCATCTTTATCAAACAGTGTGTTTCTTGGACCGCACTGTGTGTTCACTGTATCCAACAGTTGGTCTTTTCCTTTGTGTGAGAAAGTATAGCAGTTTGCCACACACAGAGTTCTTGGCTGTTACCAATGGTAACCAGGAGTGAGGTAACATCAAGCAGGGCTGAGTGCGACTTAGGGATACTTTTGTTATCATTAAACAATATAGTTAACAACAGGAAAAATAGACTTAATATTGATGTGTCACATGGCTGCTTTTGTGTGTGTGGGTACACGATAAAGTTGTACATGAGTTTTGAAGTCAGCTTTTTAATGTCTGTATAAAATGTTATAAATACTTTTACATAGAAATGATATACGTGCATACATATACTAAGAGTCACTTCCTTTTAATTAAAGAATGTGCTTGTTGAATTCTGGGCTGTAGTGGGATACCATGGTAACGCATGAGGCGTACCAAAGAGTAGGAAGACAGAACACAATGGAAACACACCGCTGTAATTAACACAAATTGTTTTCACTGTGGAAAGAAATGTTTCTTTCGCTCTTTCTTTCTTTTTTTTGGTTTCTAAATTTAAAAAATAGACTCAGTGGAGCTGATCGGGGGCAGTGGTTCATTGGTTAGAGTAGCCTTTGGAAGCAAAGGTCACTGATTTGAATCCCTGACATTGATGCCCAAGTGAGTCCAGGTCACTGGATAAGTTCTTGTTGATGACAAGACATGACATGACAATGGGGCTGGAACTTAAAGGTTAAGGTTTTTGTCACTTTTATTGGTAGGGAAAAATGCAACAAAGCAATGGCCTACTGACATTTTCATAATCAAGTATATGTAAAAAAAAAAAAATTCCATTACCCATAAATGAGCCCTTTAATGCATATTTACATGAGCAGAGGGTCTAGCTCACTGTAGAACCTATGGTAGCCCTCAGTTTCCATTGAAAGATGTTTAGTATGTCCACTACTGTAAAAACATGACGGCCCCCCACGGAGAGGACCGGCTCCTGATGTAAACACACATTAAAGGGCTCATTTAAGGCTCATGTTACAATGAAGTCATACATTCAGGCGATTATACCGTCGCAAAAATGTCAATACATCATTTTTCATCCATATAGAAGTGACAAAAATCGACTTAAAATGTTTGCACTGCACCTTTAAAAAAAAAAAAAAAAAAATGTCTGAATTGAACTCATCAATTCGCACACGTCCATCTCCTCCCATGCCCACACACGGATGAAATGGGAATCCACTTCATGGTCAGCGCTGCCCTGACCAGAAAATCAATAGACGAAAGTCTATCAAAGCCCTCGTGTAGCTCACTTAACCTTCGTGGCTGTTTAGTCTGCCTTCTTCTAACATGCTAACCGGCTCCACACGTTTTAAAAAAATCTTCCCTCCGGACAGAATCATTTTCCTGCCATCAGGATGAAGAGAGAGGGAGAAGACGCCGGAGTAAAAAGAAATCGAGATGAAACGAAAAGAAGAAAAGGACGGGAAAGGCAACAACAGAAACTGAGGGAGAGCTGCAGAATCAACAAGCTGCTCTCCGGGGAAACAAGTTTCCATCTCAGCGTTGGACTCTGCTGAGCCAAAGCATGAAAGATGTGTTCATATCCGTTCCCATTACAAGCCTCAGATTTATTTCAATAACATGGGCGCACTCTTTGGAGCCGGCAAATTGTGGCGCCAAACTGTCAGAGGCGTTTCAAAGGCAGCCAGGGAGTGTTTGATGGTATTCTAATGTTGTCAGCTTTTAGGGGAGCGGGATTTCAGAAGAGCACGGTGAGCCGGCAGCTTTGAAATGGCGCAACAATGACTGAACGCCACGTTACTCCGCTCGCCGCCGCCACCAGCAGCAGCACCACCCACTTCCTCGCTTCCCAGAGCTGGATCAGGGCTTGGAACAACTCTGTGCGACATGGATTAGGGTCGCCCAAATCCCACAACACTCGTGCCTCGAGAGGAGAAAGGGGAGGAGGGAGGAAGGAGGGGAGGGGGCAACTTTTGTTCTCCCGACGGACGCACCACTTCCTTTGAGGCCAAAACCTCCTGCGGAGGACGTGGACGTGGCAACATCCTGTTGCTTCAATGCTCGAGCGTCTTTCAAGGCAGCTGTCTTGGCACCGGAGACAGTTTGAAAGTTCTCAGCGGAGCTTCAGAATACATCCGTGGGATTACACACACAGTACAAATGAGGATTAAACTCAGTCCTAGTGTTGCATTCGCTCCCTTTCAGGCAGATTTGAGGAGTAAATGCAACTGTCAAGCAGTGACTTCTTGCTCTTACGTTTGAAATAATCCGTCCACATGAAGTTAGATTATTTCAATGCCCCAGAACAGGGGAGTTAAAGACGAGGCTGACCAGAGGGTCTGACCCGGCATGTTGGATGATTTTCATTTTCACATTGAAATTGTCCCTAAATTCTAATTCAACTGTACTTACACTTTTTTGTACTAAAACGAAGGGAACATTTTAAGTTGTTTTTTTTATAGGTAATTATGCCATGATTTTACAAATCAGGCACACTCGAAATCAAATTAAACTAAAAGTTTACCAGACTCTAGAAGTGTAAAAAAAAAAGTGTACAAACTGTTTATTTGGCTTTAGTTTTCTGAAATAATTTTCAAGGAGAAACCAAATCGTATGAATCAATTTCGCCCTCTCATCACTACTTAATGTAAGTTGTGTAGGGTTTAGTGACATCTAGTGCTGAAATTGCATGTTGCAGCTGAAAACCCACTGCTCTTACTTTCCAAGCTTGTCGCAGTACGTATGCGTTCATTCTTGAAAACAACCATTGATGCATTCAGATGATTTTATTCTATATCAAATTTCTGTTAATATCACCTAAATCTTAGGAAATGAACATTTTGAAACTGAAATAGAAAACATACAACATCTCAAACGTCTCTTATCTTTGCACCAGTGTCACGTTTATTTTACTCTCCTAGAGAAATACTCCTCCTCAGTTCTTCGTCTCAGCCACGAGAATAAAGACAAAACTCTCATATTGACTTTCTGCAACAGATTCGAACATCCAACATTATTCCACACTAGTAAAGTTTTTGGATCCATAAAATTTGATTTCTTTCCTCCATCCTTTGTCGGCTACCAAAGTATTTTGACCATTTTTTTTTTTTTGTCTTGGAACTCTGATGTTGAGTCTCCACGGTGATGAAAGACGTGGAATCAGAGGGAGAATCCCTCAGGGGGGAGTGGAGCTGTGTTTGAGCGGTTGTAGCTGTGGAGTGGAACCAGATGGAGTGTTCTCGGCTTCCTCGCAGAAGCTCAGGAGAACCGCTGTTCTCAAACAATCACCTGGTATTAGACAAGGGAGCTGCTGTTGGAGATGTAGCTACAAGCTTCTCATTGAACTGAGTCATACAGGAACTATTATTGGGACTCAGTGGTTAAGATAAGGTCAATTGCACAGACCTTATTGCACATGAGAACGTACCAGTAATAGTACTACTGCACCTACTAATATTCGTAATATTGCTACAGTAGACAATACAGTATAATAATAATCACAGTAATGTAATGATATGTGATGATGATGATGATAGAAATCATCTTCAACAGCTTATCCAGTGATCTGGGTCATGGGGCATTTCTGACATGACAGTGCACATTATGAATATTAGTAGGGGGTATCAGTGCCATGGGCAGTGGCATGGTCCAAGTGGGTTTCGAACCAGTGAGCTTTGCATTCAACTGCTCTAACCATTGAGCCACTGCCGCCCCAATAACAAAATCAATCATAATTAAAGTATCAAGAAGTTGTATAGTAATAGTTAAAAGAGGTCTTGGACTTTTCATCTAATGAGACAACAATGTGACTGATTTCACTGACACACACACACACACACACACACACACACACACAGATGCCATCAGATGGAGGGTAAATGAAGCCCATTGAATCTTCTAAGTTACCACAGTAGGAAACCACATGTATTTTCTGTTTCACTCAAAGCAGGAAAATTGTATTTGACAGTGCACGTTGACGATGTGCATACAAACACGATATGTAAGTGTGTGTGTGTGTGTGTGTGTGTGCCCACAAGCATGGGCCTGTTTTCAACGGCCTTTGATCACGCTTTGATGTATGGCACTGTCGGTGGCAGTGGTGACTACAGCCAATTAAAGTACAGTTCCTTTCTGATCTGAGATGGCATCGCGGAGCTTGCACATGAACTGTCAAAGGTCAGCCAGGCATGCTAACTATACCTGATTAAATCAATCCATCCAGCCTCCACCATTCCACACATCTAATCCGCCTCTAGATCTCACGTTGGCCTCACCACCGAAGCGTCAAGTGGAGGGGGACGTTTACAAAGTCACACGGATCCTATCAAAGGAAATATTTCATCAAAGACGACCGCTTTTTAAAAAAAAAAGCCCGTCTGTCGTCCGAATGAAAACAACATGCCAAAGTCGACCTATGCAGCTGATTGAATCTGACCTCTCGTTCTTTTGCATGAAAACACTGGACAGAAACGAAATGAGCGATTTTTGTTGCTCGACGTCTTTGGCAGCAATTCGAAATATCCATTCTGAGTCACGACGTCGTGCTCTGTGTCATTATCAAGATGTTTGTTCGTACGGTATGATTTGCATTCCGGCCAACATTGGGACCTCCCCTACGATAACACGGGGCAATTAAGGGGATCGGAAAATTCTGAATATGGAATCACACTGCTGACCTTCTGGTTACAGGACA
This sequence comes from Chascanopsetta lugubris, assembly GCA_016785325.1. Taxonomy (NCBI): domain Eukaryota; kingdom Metazoa; phylum Chordata; class Actinopteri; order Pleuronectiformes; family Bothidae; genus Chascanopsetta; species Chascanopsetta lugubris. The sequence continues at coordinate 75,924 of JAFBJT010106951.1, read as the reverse complement.
ACCAACCCCTGAGTCACTGCTCTGAAGAGCTGAGTCTGTCAAGCATCGTGCAGTGTGCTGTTATGGCTCCTATTGCTCAGATCCAAAATAGTACGCAATAGTTGCTGGGTGTAAAATCATTTAAAGGTGCAGTGTGTACGATTTGGTGACATCTAGAGGTGAAGTCGCCTGTTGTATCCATCACCGCACCCTCTGAATCTATGAGTTCAGTTGTCATTCAAACTCGAAAGATGTGAAGTGGGTCCACTCTGAGTATATATGTCGATATACATTCATGGGCTCTTTTAAGGGTAATGGGGAAAAAAATCTAAATAATTCATGTGATTATAGATTCATGAGGATGTCCGTACGTAATCGTCGGGTAAGATTTTCAGAAATGACAAAAATGACCCAAATCTTACACACTGCACCTTTAAAGAAAAATACAAAAGAGTATTAAGTCTACATGAGTAAAAATGCACTATTGTTGGAATGACTCGTTATTATTCAAAGCAGCGAAGAGGTTCCACTGGACAGCGCTGCTGACATGAATACAATTATTTATTCAGGTTCGGAAGTTACATTGACTTGCCCACAAAAATGCGCAAAAGCTAATTATGCTAAGCTGGCATTTACAAGATAGATCAGTCAGTATCGCGGCTGAGTTGAAGTTGTTCCACACTGATCTGGGACATCACAGTGTCTCACTCACATCTTTAGGGATCGTACCCATGACAGGGTGGGGGGTCCCTCATAGAGGGGCTCCGTTAGGCCGTTACTTCGCTTGTGTTCGTTTCACCGTGTTCATGTTTATCACCGTCTCTCCATATAAATCAGTGTATGATAGATGAGAGTGAAGACAGAGCAAGAGAGAGAGAGAGAGAGAGAGTGATTATAGAGAAATAATGAGGGTCAGTTCTCTCTCTCTCTCTCTCTCTCTCTCTCTCACTCGAATTGCTTCCATGCAAACACAGTTACACATCATTCCCATAAAACAATCAATCAATCTAACAATACGTTTCAAATGTTTTGATTGGAGGGTCATCTATAGCGGATACCAGCAGGCTAAATAGTCACGACTGCTGTTGTGTTATGATATTTACACATGTGAGGTCCAAGTATCTGCAAATGCTATTAACGGCGAAGCTCAGGGTGGATGTAATTATGCACCAGGCGTTATTTTCTTGAGGGCAACATCGCGCGACAAGATAACGAGGAACTAATTGAACGATCATCTCAAGAGAAATTTCACATCCGAATGGAAGAGGAAGTGATAATGTACAGTCGTCTGCAGAAAAAGTAAAATGATATCATTTCTTCTCCCACGACTTCATGTACAAAGACCTGCAGAAAGTATCATGTATTGCCAAACACATAATTATTCAATATTATTGACAGTGTGCTGGGTATTTGTTCATGTGCATGATACAACGTGTCACATGACTCAGATTAACTCAGTTAACTCCAGGTAGACTGTGTGTAAGTATGTTAGTACAATCAAGAGGTAAACACATGCTACCTGATTACTCATGAATACCATTCGTTTTCAAGGTGTTCCGCAAAAATACTGACCTGATCACGAGGCTAGATCAAAAAGATACTGCTGAGTCATTACAATTCAGCCTGAGGGAGACATGAATAAATGTACGATATTTCACGGAGCGGTCGCCACTGGTTGAGGAGACATTCGGACTCCCAGCCCACGAATGTGCACCTCAGGGGGATCCAGCTGATCGTTAGGATTCATCTTGTGTGTGCGGACGGAGAATTTGTGCCAAACCATCTGGTAGATGTTGAGATATTTGACAGAGAAATTGCAAACTTTGACCCGCTGCTGCTGCTGCTGGCGCGAGAGGAATTCATCGTGGGGCGAGCGATCGCTGAGAAATGTCACTGTACAACAGGAACGGAAATGTGAAGACGCTCTCGCCCTGCTTCTTATTTTGGGCCAGATGTTTCCGTTCCAGCGGCAGAACTCTGCCGCGGATCATATCAGCAATCATGGGAGTTGCTACTCTTTAACTGCATCACATTAATGCAGTGTGATGGGAGCAGGACGATGGAAAATCCATCCATCTATCCGCCTGTGTCTGCGCCTCTCGCGCTTTTATTAAATTTAGATCTGGGCAATCATAATGCGCAGCCCTGACGTTACCAGGCAAATAAGAAAGAACCTTGGGGCTTATTAGATTCTAACGAGGTTTTCTGAGCATCTTTTCTCTTCGGTAATTGTCATGTGTATTCCCGCCCCCCCCCCCTGCACTTTTCTTCATAATCAACTGACTTTTTGTGTTTTCCCCCCCCCCCCCCCCCCCCCTGCACTTTTCTTCATAATCAACGTGCCTTCATCAGGATGCAAACACTGTCTCGGAGAGACTGGAACTCATGCGCAAGACGAGAACCAAGAAAACAGACCCTCATTATTACCAGCAGCGCGGAGACGGATGGTGTCTGGGAAGTGCAGCGCTCACATTTCACACAGGAAGAGCAGGGGTCA
>JAFBJT010106951.1:45123-73204 GCA_016785325.1 Chascanopsetta lugubris | reverse complement strand
ACCACAGACAGGAAGTCCCATACCGGGCTGCTGTATGTTTCGAGAGCATGGCGATAATTAAAAGTGCCAGTGTGAAGCATCACTGTGCGAGAGAGCATAAATCTATGGAGTCAGTCGTACCCAATCAAATCCCAGCTAGAGAAACAGAATATAAAATAATCCAAGAGCCCAATGTGATTGATCCACCGTCTTCCTGACAGAACGAACCACCTGCTAATGAAGGTTTTTCTGTTTAGACTTCATTTCAAGATGATAAGGAGTATATGCATTCTCCTTTACAAAGTAAAAGAACCCTTCCAGGCTACTGTAAATGCATGTTTGTGTACAATGGTGACCTCTGTGGAGAGGATACGCCTGTGGTGAAAATATAAAGGGCTCATTCGAGGTCATTGAAAACGAATCAAAAATATCACCATCATTATTGTTTTATAGTCCATTTCTGCCTCAGGTCATTTCAATAAGTTCACCTAAATATTACAAACTGCACCTTTAAGTCTTACATCAACCTTTCATTATATCTTGCCGGCTGGTTCTAAACAGATAAGGATCATAGACAAACAATTCCCATTTAGGTTGAATTAATTCATGCGCATCATCAATGGAAATATTCTCTGCAAGGTTTTACATACGTACACGTCACCGACGGCAACGGTAAACATCCTGCCGCATCCATATGTGATGGGGATGTTTAGGCCTACGGGCTCCTCTCTTTGAAGTTGCCTGTTTCAAGGTTCCACCTGCTCAAATATGAATCTATTCAAATTCTTATTTGAAAAGCCGCCACCCCGCTCGGATTTTGAAGGGAAAATAGAAATGAAAATGTATCGGTGCATCAACGTTATTGAGATCCCCCTGCAGCAGCAGGCATAAAGGGGGGGGAGGCGGGGTGGGGGGGGGGGGGGGGGGGGGGGGGGGGGGGGGGGGGGGGGGGGGTATTCTAGCGCCATACCAAACTTCAATCAACCTGGGTTTGTTTGTCAGTGGCAGGGCAATGCATTTCATCGAAGGGGGCGGGAGACGACATGGCGGGGACGGATGCCAGGAGAAGATTGTCTGACAGGACGGAGACGCCCCGGTGTCGTCGCCGCCATCCCATCAAAACACATCTAATGGTCGTTCGGTTTCGGAGGGGACAGTTAGCGGGCCTGATATAAGGAGGCAATATTTGGGGCAGCAGGTGCTTAATTGGTGGATCAGCAAATGAGAGAAATGAAGATCTGGGTCATTCATCTGCACCAGCAGGCCGCCAGCACAATGAGCCAGATGACCTCAAACAATGCACACGCGCCGCGATCCGTCATCTCCGCCAAAACTCACCACATTAATGTGGCGGAGAAACCTGCCAGACAAGCGCCCCCCCCCCCCACAGGCGGCCCCCCCCCCCCCTTTTTGCTCTGGCACTCGCAGTTTGGCTGTTTATGAGAGGACCACTGTCCGCCGGGATCACAGGATAACACGGGAAAATGGAGGTGTCGCTCTGTTGATAACCGGCCCTAAAATAACCACTTGGAGCCCAGTGCCAAAATAAATTCTGGAGGTCAGAAGTCGTTCCGTATCCTTTGAAACATATGATTGCAATCGAGTGACCATCTGGTGCTACAGGAGCTGCAGGGGGAGGAGTGTGTGACGAGCCGCGCTCTCCACTTCTCAACATAACTGTGATCATTTGTTTCTGCAGCGTTCAGCCTGCCGGCCGTTTATACCAGACACCCTGTTTTCCCCCGAGTCTGACATTTGGATTCTTAAGTGGGAACCCTATATGTAAAAAAATAAATAAATAAAAAAGGAGGCTTATTTTATTTTATTTTATTTTGAAAGAAAAAGCATTTTAAGGGTGATTTCCATGCTTGGCTGATGAATCATGCATGAGAATGGCCCAGTTACAATGAGCACATTTTTAACACAGTTCCACCGCCCCCCCCCCAAAAAAGAAAAAAGTCCAGATGAGCTTATAATGCCATCCCGCTGTGGAAGTGCTTCAGGGCTGCCTCACGGACATTTTCAGCCTTTTTAAACCTGTTTTCCTGAAGTCTTTCCTTAAAGTGTTGGACGATGGGGAGTCACTGACATTCGCAGCATCCTAATAGGAAAAAGGAGAACTGGACTAAATCGATAAACAATTTGGTAAACTCATACAGACGTGTTTTCACCTTTCCATGTGGTCACTATGGCTTCATCTAATTTGGTTAAAGGTGCAATGTGTAAAATTTGGTGATATCTACTGGTGAAGTCTGAATGAAGTTCCATGTTGCATCCATCAGCTCACCCTCACCCCTCTGAGCAGGAGAACCTACGGTCGACTTCAGTTGTCATTAAAACTCAAAAGATGTTTAGTACGTCCACTTTGGGCTATTGTAAAAACCTGGCGGTCTACATAGAGAGGACCCCCCCTCCTCATGTCAACATTAAAGGTGCAGTGTGTACGATTTTAGTCATGTTTGTCACTTCTAAAAAATATTACAAAACAGTTACATACTGACATTTACATGAATTTATAATCAAAAAGTATAATTTATTTTCCATTACCCTGAATTGAGCCCATTAATGTATATCTACATGAGGAGCGCGTCCTATTTACGGGGGCCGCCATGTTTTTATCGTAGCCCAGAATGGACATACGAAACATCGTTTGAGTTTTAATTCAACTGAAAACTACCAATGGTTCTCCTGCATGTTTAGAAGGGTGAGGGTGAGGTGATGGATACAACATGCAACTTCACCTCTAGAGGTCACCAAATCGTACACACTGCCCCTTCAGTAGGCTCATTTAAGGGTAATGGGAACAAAAAACACAGAAAATGATTCTGAAAATGTCCGTTTTACTTTATAAAATTTTGCCTAGCAACAGAAGTGATCAAAATGCCCGAAATCGTACCCACTGCACCGGTAAACAACATCACCGGTATTAGCCTGTTGCTATACTCGTTACAGACAGGCCTCAGCAGCGCATCACATGATTCCAATAAGCGCTGTCACTTTCCTTTTACACACCAACCCACCAGGTTCTTTGCTGCCTCTGCTCCCCAAACTGAGATCATCGGCTTCCTCCGGCCTCATAATAATAACGACAGATGTTACAAACAAGATGCCTCACAGGCTGTAATCATCAGCTGTGGTACAGGCCTCCCAGTTCTCCGCACCGTAGTGTTTTCACACAAGCTCACGATAGGTCAGGTGGTTTAGTGGTGTGTTTTTTAGCAGAGGCACACATCTGTTGTTTATGTGCTATTATTTCCACATTAGGTGCACAGGCAACTGTGACTCCACTCTCTGAACTCACAGCTCCCAGCGGAGCGACCGGTTTTCCTTTCAGTTAATTAGCTTTACATTCGTTCCATAGGCTCTCGTCTATATCGCAGCTGTGCATGAGACCAGTTTCACTTTCATTCTCTGGCTGAACTTAATTACATATGATCTCTATCTCTATTTCCTGTTCTCTGCTGTTCCGAACAAAGGTACCGAGCTGAATCTGAATCAATTCTCTTTTTGTATCGTCGCTGGATTCTTTCAAGGATGATCAAGGAAGACTCGAAAATGATGGTTAATGGCCACGTTTGCAGTGAAGTGATGTGCAGTCATCCCCTTGTGTTAACTCGTGCAGCAAGGTTTGCAACAGTTAAAGGTGAGTGAGCATTGACCACCACAGCTGCCAGAGCTTCAGCCATCTGGCCAGAGAGCCAGGTGGCATGCTTTGTTAGCAAGAGCTGGCCAGACCTCTGACCCACTGAGAGTAACCATGGTGACCCCGTTCCGAGCTAGTATCTGGTTCTTAAGAGGCTTTAACCCCTTGCAGACGTTTATATACGGCCTATGCATTCCACTAGTGCCTGTTGATGCATATTCTACACATACCAAGGCTCACATTAGAAGCACATTGCGGTCACAGTGTTTATTGTCATGTGCACGGTAAGAAAACATTTTCCCTTTGAAATGAAATGATGTGATATCCACAATAAATGCCACGTACAACTAGCAGTATAAAGGGTATACATTGCGCACAGATTTGCATAAATATCCATCTATTGTACGTGCTATATTATATATCATTATCCATTTAATGCGGGCCTCACATGTGATAGTTAACCTCTTTTTTGGGTGACATCACTGGCAATATAACTGAGTAAACGAAATAAGTCATTGGCATCATTGAGTGATTCGAAAGAAGAAAAAAAAAAGCTGCCGAATGCACCTTTAACACAGATGGGAGTTAATTCAGTCACATGTCTAATACGTCCGGAATTCCACCCAGTGCTGCACCTGACAGCCTTTATAGAGTGTTCCATCCCTTACCAGTCTTCGGGCAGAGAGCTCTGGGTGGATATTGAAAGCGGGAGTATGTTCGTACAGTCTTATTAAGTGTTTGGATGCAGTACCTCAAAGAAAAGCTGTGCCCCATCATTTAATCAGTGCGCCTGGAGTCTGCGAGTGTGCATCTGTAAGGATGACTGCACCAGATGAGACGGAGAGATGAGAGACCAGATGGTGCAGAGATTAGACATGTGACTGTGAATATATTTGCTGCTGTGGCGTCTTGCCTGTCCAAAAATACATACATGCGCCTACAAGCTGCTAAAGCGACCACACAATCACACACACATGCAGTCACAAGATCCATAAGCAAAGGGTAGCGACACCCAGGGTTGAGCAATTATTTCCCCCGGTCGCTGAAAAGAAGCCACACTGGGTTCCAAGCTGGAGGCCAAATGCGGTAAAGGAGCATGAGTGTGAACCAAACTTTTGACATTAAGTGAGTCTGTCACTTCCCTGACAGGAGCGCATCTTCATATCCTTAAAGTCAGCGCACCGTTTACTTACAAAGCCGGCTTGAAGGTCTTGCTGCGGTATGACCGTGGTCGAACGTGCACTGTCAAGGATTTGGGGTTTGAAAGATAGATTGTACAGCAGCTATGTAAGTGGGGTTCTGTTGTTATCAGGAGCTTCCTTACACTTAGATGATAACATGGTCTGATTCCTCGAGAAATGGTTTGTCAAAGAGGGTCAAAGGGAATTCATCTGTACACATTGAGCTTTTTCTATCATGCCTCACGCACACTTCCCAGATTGCGGCTCTTGAATGATCCAAATCCATCGAATGGACTCTCATCTCACTGTCTCAACCAGCAAGGAGCAGCTGACCAATCTGAATAGACTGGGCCAGCTGGCCAATCAGAGCCATCTCAGAGTGTTTCAAGAAGAGAGTGAAAACAGAGGCTGGAGGTATGGAAAGTAGGAGGAGACATTATGCTACTTTTGCATCCATTTGCAATGCATCACAGATGTCTTTACCTCAGTGTTAAATGCCCTGCTCTGCTTAAAAAGGGCAAGTGGCAGAGCTGAGCCCTGCGCTGTCAACCAGCCCCTCTCCTCTCCGTTCCCAAGTCTGCTCAACCAATGGTCGGTGTGAGATGGCGCTTTGAGCGGTGTGTGCGCCGTTGCACAGCTTAGAGAAGAGAATACTGAGAGTAAAATCAAGGTATTGACTGAACTTGATTATCAATGAGATCATTTTGACCCAAACAGGGGGGATACCATTCGACGGTGCATGAGGGATTCCATTCAGTTCTACGTCTGAACACTCTTTAAAAAGTCCAACCTCAGATATTGGCTGCAGCTTTGTAAATAGTTTTGTCACTAAAACCCCTGATGCTTATGATTAGAGTAATCGTTTACATGGGAAGTAGGAAAACACGGGGGCTATGAAATAATGAGGTGCAGATGCTCCCGAATGGGTTTGTTTGTGACGCTGAAAGAACGTGAAATATGTGGCAGGTTTGATGGCTGTCGTCTGCCGCTGCCATCAACAACACTCACGTTTATAGACTATAAACATAACTGCAAATGACAGGGAGCACCTCGTACACACACGATCACGGAGCGCTCCCGGAGACGTACACCTCCACTATACCTTCGGCAAGGACTTTCAAATTTAGCTCATTTACTGCCGGGGTGATAAAACAACAACCCTAATTACCCGATGAAATGAAATCAGCTCGGTAACGCATTGATGAAGCATAAGGAATAACCGTATTACTCTGACTGTGCAGCAAGCAAGCGAGGCAATGGAAGGGAAATCTCTGGTGTAAACAAGGCATCTGTCCAAAGGGTAAAATGAACACATCTATTTACTTTAGTGGAACGCAGCAATGCATAATGTTTTAATATTTTCTCAGGGTGTTAAAAGTTATATCTATAGTCTACAAACCGTTATAACACCGTTTTGTTGGTTACTAGAACTTCAAGGTATATTATCAAGATATTTCCCTGAAAGTAGATATAAACATAATCATTGTCAATCATCTTTAACGAGCCATTATAGGTATGTATGCTCTACCCCACGTACTTTTTCCTTACCCTTGCTGAGGGTCTAAGGACAGAGGATGTTACCCACCCTGTGAAGCCCTATGAGACAAACTCTGACTTGTAAATGCGGGCTGTATAAATAAAATTTGATTTGATTTGATCTGATTATATGGTATGTCGCTCGTTGCCAATCTATGGACAGGTTAGTGTTGGTGTCAGCCTAATTTGCATATTGAAGTATAAGAATCTACAACAAATACAAGATGTCTTCCAATGCTGTAGCTTTTGTGCAACAGTCCTACTGGTGCTGTTGGTCAGGGAGGGCAGAGCCAACTTTGACCGATGATGCTCTACGGAAACTGTTCCCTTTGCTTGCAAAATTTCATAGTTCTGCATCTTAATTGAGGGGCTTTTAGAAAGTGATACATTAGCAATTAATGACACTAACTCTGACACTAATTCACTTCAATATATGCCCCGCACCCCTATTATGCTTAGAACTTTGCCTCCATGAAACTTTGGAATAAGATACGGGGTTAATGTTATCATTATAAATTCTAATAATAGTGTAGTTTAAATCATGTTTTACGATTACTTTATAGTTTTGATTCTGCCGTTGTAGTTAGATATGCTTTGTTATGTTATCAGAGATCTGTTTCTAAAAGTCTGAAAGACGGAAAGGCACAATGAAAAAGTTTCTGGGACGTTTCTCACACTGTCAAAACTAAAACATTCTCACTGACATTTCATTCTATTGGCTGAGTTGTTATAAAAAACTCAGTGAAGCCGTCTCAGATCGTTTTGATCTCCAGTCCAAAAAACTATTCTAGCATTAAACTGAAGTTGAATGTAAAAGTTTCTACAGAGGTCAGTACAGAGGTGACTCTCTCCAAAATAAAACACGGCAGATCTAAAATGACTTTAAACCCAGTCCATGGAACCATTTCATTAGACTGCATCCAAAACAATGGGCCAGCTCAACAAACAATACGACAAACTTCCATCTGCTTTTCAAAAAGTTGTTTGCAGATGAAATACAAATGAGTCAATATATTTGTGACACTGAAAAAGGCTATTTTAGAGCTGAAATACAAGTGCACGAAACCTCATTTTAAGATGCAGACTGTGTGATTATTGACAATTACCACAGAGAAGCACAATAAGAACATGCACTGAAGGAAGGTCAGGCCAGTTTGAGGCTAATTTATACTTTCATGAAACTCAATAAAGAATAGTGCGCTCAACATCAGTGTTCAGAATCAGTGAAGGGAAAGAGAACACTTGAAAAAGTTGAGACACTTACAGCTTTTTGAATGATTCATCATTCATCTCTTGCACCATTACATTTGGCAAGAAAGGGTCTTTAAGCACCCTAGCACCACCAAGGGTTCCCCTTTTTAATGGATTCATACAGACATTCAATCTTACTTCAACTAACAATAATGTAAATGACGCTCCATATAGAGCTAAAGCTGCAGCAGAGGTAAAAGTCCTGCCTCTACATCTATGAACCGTGTTACAAATTTGTCCAACACCCTGACAGAAATACAGTAGCATGTATAAAACTGTCTATTTTTTTTTTTTAAAGCATCATATTTTGCTCCCTCGATCTACAGGATGTACCAAAGCAGTTTCCCAGATGGTGCAAAGTGCTCTGATTGACTGTGATCTCTGATCATTCCAGGCAATCTCATCCTCTCCGAATCAAGACGTGCCAATGTCTGGATGGAATGATGTAATATTCATCTTGACAGTTCATCTCTGCTTGCCAAAACCTGCTCCGAAATTCCTTCAAAGCAGCAATTAAAAACATCATGTTACTAATTGATGAACATCCTCTTACCCGAACAGCCTCTATTGAATTAAACATGCGGAGTTTATTTTTAATTCCAGGAGTGCTGTGAATGATGTTTGTTAGGCCTCGTGCATGGCAGATGTACTGTGATGTGCATCAGAGATGTAAATTCCCCTGTTAAGTAGGTTAGGCAGAGCCAGCACGTGAGCATAGGGGGGGAGGGAGGGCGAGTGAGAGAGAGAGAGAGAGAGAGAGAGAGCAGACTGGGATGAGGAGGCAGACAGAGAGATAGTTGATCAACTCATTGCCAATTGCACGGTGATTGCAGATGGGCACTTGGCTCTCGTGTCCACGTGTCCCTGATGCTGTGATCGCAGCCTCTATAGGCTCCGTTTCTCGCCGCTCACACCGGTATACGAGCCATGTCGAGACGCCACTTCAGAGCCAGCAGCAGAGTGTATTTTAGGGAGTGATTTAAAGGTACAGTGAGTAGGATTCAGCAATAAACGTGCACTGCGTTGTCAGGCGCTTGTCCGACACCGGCTTGTGGGGGTAGTGGATACCATCCAAGAGCCATTGACCCGATTAGAACCTTCCCATAGATGGTGAGTCAAAAAGAATGAAAGAGGCATACAAGGGGTGACATGGGGTTGAACATATTGCCCAATGACACGTCAGCATGTAAGATGGGTAAGACTGGAATCGAACCTATGACCCTCTGGTAGGTGGTTGAATAAGAAGTACAAAAAAAACAACAAAAGCATCTTTGGAAACTCAAATGTTGATGTCTCCGTTTCCCATTAATTGCCATGGAGGAGAATTCATGGACCATGCGGTGAAACAACGGGGAACGACAATATTGATAATAATAATAACAATAATAATAATAATAATAACAACATGTTCCTCATCTCAGGACAACTTATGTTGTGCATCTTTATCCAATTGAAAGCAAATAGCAGAAAAGTGACCTGAGGTAACCCCACTTGTGTAACGTACAGAGCTGGGGACCCAATCGCATAACCACACAGGGACGGAATAGACTTGCATCAGGTTCAATCAGTCCTCAGTCGGTACACAGGCAGGCTGGCACACGGGCAGAAAGTATACAAGTTGCAGGCAGAATCAAAGTCCAGGAACACTCAAGGGTGGAGAACACCAGAACACAACAGGGGGTAAACGCTGGAGAGCTTGACATGAGTGCGAGACAATCTGGCGATGAGTGGAAGTGAGAGGGGATCTTAAGTAGGTCAGAGGCAGGGAGCAGCGGAGGACAGGTGAGGGTGATCAGGTCATCGGGAGGCGCAGGGGGAAGGGGAGCACAGGAGAGCACAGAGTCCTGACAACTTGTTCTACAAAAAGCTTCTTCATGCAGGAAAAAAAAGGGACAAAAAGTGTCTCTACTCGATATTTTCATATTAACAGCAGATAATGTGTGACTGTGAGAGAGGTCACTGGTGGAAATATGATTCAGTCTCACCGTACCACAAAATATAGCTTTTTTATCTGCTGCACACAGCAGCAGAGATTTTTGAGACCTTAAAAAACACACACATTGTGTTGTTCACACACGGCACCAAAGAGCAGAAAGACTCAATTAGCTTGTGAATATTCTGGAGCTTCTCGCAGAGAGCAAGCCAAATATTTCCCCCTGGAGCTGGTGGAGAGTTTGAGGTACATTTGTGGCCATAAACTCGATTAACTCTCTATTAACACCCTATTAATATCATCATGTCTGTTGGTTTAGAACAAACCTCTTTAGCATAATTATGAGCTCAACATCTACTTGTTTATTCAGCTGATTAAACTTTCCCAAGATGATGAATTAATGCATTAATAAATGAATGAATTAATAATTATTATTATCATTAGTAGTAGTAGTAGTGGTAGTAGTAATGGTATTTTGATCACTATTATTATTGTTGTTGTTGTTGTCACTTTTGTTATCATTTATTTATTTATTTGTAGTATTATTATGATGATCATTCTTCTTTTTATTATTATTATTATTATTATTATTATTATTATTATTATTATGATAAACTCCACCAAACCCCACATTCCACATGATCCCAAGTACTCACACATAAAATCTATATGACCTAATAAAGAATATTTATTAATTCATCCAACGATTGTGAACGGTCCTGTTTTAAATACCACATAAATCCATGTGCATGATGGATCGCTACAGATTACATTCTGAATAGGGGAAACTCAGCCCCACATACACTGTAACGTGGATCATAATTCTCGCCCAACCATCTCATGGCATGCTCTTGTTGTCACTGATTTGTAATCTGCTGTAAAATGATTTGGTGCCACTTCAGCTTTACACTCCACATTCCTCTTTTTCTGACAGCTTCTCCTATTTGCTCCCTTCCTTCCACTCTCTCTCTCTCTCTCTCTCTCTCTCTCTCTCTCCGAGTGACTGTGAGTGTGAGTGTCGGAGCGTGCTGTGAGCAAAAACGTGTGTTTTCGGCCATAATCTTTATAAAAATAGTCACTGTTGTTGTTAAGTGGTTGTTGGTCGGTGTGATCGGAGTTTTGTGTATTTGTGTATTTGTGTATTTGTATTGTGACATTCAGAGTGTGCTGAAAATCAGTGGCGGCCAGAGCGCCCCCTTTCAGGTCTGCAGGGGCATTAGACAAGGCTGTGCACTCTCAGGGATGCTATACTCCCTAGCTTTCGAGCCCCTCCTCCACAGACAGAGCTGAGCTTCATGGCCTGGAGATCCCCACCTGGAACTCCCCACTTAAATTGTCAGCCTATGCAGATGATCCACTCGTTATTGTACAGAAACAAAAACACATAGAAATGCTGGGGGTCTGAGACTTTTTTAAAGTCTCAGACGCTGTGGTGGTTTTCAGAGAATGTTGAAAACGCGTCTAAACATTGATTTGAACTTCTACAGACAAATGAAGGACCTGCAACAATTCAAGAGTGTGTGGTGTCACAAAAACGTGCCGCGTTCAGTTAAAAAAAAAAAGATACTGATCCTGGCTGACATCATCTAATGTAGATTCTGTTTTCTTGCAGTCTCTCTCCCTCTCTCTCTCTCTCTCTCTTTCTCTCTCTCCCTCCCCCCCCTCTCTCTCTCTCATCCTTCCTACCCCGAGCTGCAATATAGCATATATATATATATATATATACCAGGCCACCTGCAAAGAAATAAGTTGGCCCATATAAGGTTGAATGTAGCTGAGGGCCACATGGGTCCACCAGGGACACACATGGAGTATTTCTCGATCTCGGTTCCCTTCTTCCTCACTCTGCTTACAAACAAACATGCAGCCCTATTGCACACACGTTGTGCAAATATCTCTCAAACAAACAAAAAAAACCCAAAACAAACAATATGTGCGTGGAAACATCCACCCACACATCTGCACTCGCACTTGCATACTCGTATTTGTAATAGCCTTTCCTGTAATTACAGTCATTTGTCAAGCGCACACGTTGATTTATGGTCAAATTAAAAATACACCGGAAAAGAAGCGGCTAGTCCCGTTGACTCCGGCTCCACCGGGTGATTAATGCTGTGCCATTACAGGCGTGAGAGTGGCATGATCCCAGATATACACCTTAGGAAGCTGGTCGTGAGCGAATGAATTTGTGCGACCATGAATGTCCCGGTGGCTGCACTGAGGTTAGCAGTGGATTTAGGAGAGAGCATGTCAGGTTGTGAAGCTCCAATTAGAAAGTGGAGCAACGACGTGTGGGACACAGCTGCTTTGACTCACTGTGATGCTGCAACTCTTTATAGCAGCGCTATCTCAGGGAATCTCCTCCTTTTTTAATTGCCTCTCCTGCTTTGGTTTCAGTAAATGCCATGAGACAAAAACACACTTTGCTGCTGCTGGCCTGAAACGAGGTGACATTTCGCTGAGGAACATCAATAAAAGCAATAAATGGGCTCTGGATATTCCTTTTTTTTTGGTGCCGGAGGAAATACGATGGTTCTTTTTCATAAGAATCAGTGGTAAAGTAATGAGCGACTCAGTGACTGTGGTTTATTCAGGTGCTGACAATGTGACCATGGCGCCTCTTCACTTTGACTCGGGAGAAGCTCCTTTGCCTTGTTGTCTTGTCAGTGTAATGACTGCATCTGGTCCATTTAATAAATTATTGAATGTTGTTCTTACCTGTAATAAAATAAGTTTTGTAACTATTTATATGACAATGTACGAACATTGTCTGTCAGAATATGGTGCTGGGTCCAATCCTCTGGGTCCAGTGGACTAAAGTGCGTCGATCTTGTTTTTTTCTCCCGTTGCCATGGTGACTTGTGCTGTTGGGGTTTCATCAACGTGGGCTTTTTAAAGTCAGGGTGCGCGAGCTCAACTCAGACTCAACATACTGAGAGTTCTGAAACCAACTCAGACCTGCTGCGAAGAAACCGAAAACTCTGAGCTACAAAACCCAAGAGTCTCTCAACTCAGAGTTACAGAGTCAACTCAGAGTGGGTTCAGCCTCCTTTGTGAAACGGGACCCAGGTGTCAAAACAAACGCACCACAGCACTCGTCTGCCTGGGAGCAAATTTAAATAAAGTGCAGCTGGGGACATATGCAACCTTTAAATCTGCAAATAAATCAGACAACTCATCTTAGATGCGCTGCATGATGAGTGCTTGATGAAAAATAAATGTGCGCACACGGTGCAACAAATTGCCTGAGCGGCTTTATTGTATGTTTGCGCATGCAGCCAACTTTATCACCTAAACTAAATAAGAGCAGAGCTGTGTGTGACAGCGGAGTAAAAAAAATGAAAAAAGAGAGAGAGAGAGAGAGAGATGAAAAAGCAGTTCCATTTGTCCAGTTTATCTAAAACCACTCGCCTATATCAGAATTCAAGTACCTTTAAATTGCCTCCATGGAAGAGGAAGGAGGGGGACGCGGGGGGGGGGGGAGCGGTGCCAGCGAGGTCTTCCGAGCTGAATGCAGTTAATACGCCTCGGGCCCAGTGCCAGCCCAGAGAGCAGCTCCGCGTCCACACAGGGTTTTACGCTGTGGCTGTTGCCAGGACCTGAAGTGGGCCATCTCCTCCAGGTGACCCCCTTTTTTTAAAGTCTAGTTTAAGGCATGCTTAATTAAAATAAATACATACATAAATAAATAAATAAATAAGCTATAGAAAATGCTAAAAGGCTGGCATGTTCTCGGAGGTAATTCCATTTGTTGGTGGGACTGTCGAGAGCCTCACCGAGCCTCGGCGTCGCACTGCAGGATGCAGATAAGGCGGCGCTCTACATTTCATCAGCTGTCGGCGGGCGATGCCCTACAGCCTCCTACAACACCATCAAATCAAAAGTGCATTTCCCACCGAAGGTTTGCATAAATTAACGCAACCCTAATGTCTTTTTACGACGGCCCCGGCGGCCATAAATAAACAGTTTGTCCGGCAACATCACCGTGTTATTATTTCTGACAGCCTGCCGGCAACCTCCATCATTTACTGCCACCTCTGAGAGAACAGAGGCCAGTGAGAGACAAACTAAGCTGAGCCAGATATCTCGGAATCAACACGTCTCATTGTGGATCATGCCACAGAGGGAAATAACTATTAAAGGTGCAGTGTGTAAGATTTGGTGACCTCTAGGGGTGAAGTTGCACGTTGTATCCAGCACCTCACCCTCACCCTTCTGATCATGCAGGAGAACCAATGGTAGACTTCAGTTTGGAGACAGACTGATATGGTTTTTTTCAGGGCCAATATTCATTCATATTGATTATTAGAAGTCAAGGAGGCCGATAACCTATATTTTGGTCCGGTATTCATTTGCAGTAAATGTGAAAATGTAGGCGTCAACATTTTGATTAATACAAACGCCAACGCTCAACTTTGTTTAAATCCCTTTAAGCATGTGTTTATCAAACAGCTTTTCAGATTTGCAACATGTTGAAGCTTTTATTTATTTTTTTTAATCTTAGACATCAGACATCTTTGTTTTAAAATTCTAACAAAAAGAGCAGGGAGTTCCCAGGGTCAGCAGCATCTTTTATAAAGTTAAGTGGACATTTAAAAATGAATAAATAGCTCCCTGAAGTTTTATAAAGTCAATAAAACAAAGTTTAATACAATTTGCACAGACATGTTTGTTTCCTTGTTTCCATTGATTAACAGAACCGTCTAGAGCAGGGGTGTAAAACTCATTTTCACCCAGAGCATCATGGTTTCTCTCAAGGGGCCGGTTCTAATTGTTGGACTAAAGGTAATGAACACATTGTAAAATAACTGTCTTCATACTGGACAAAAACGTACACACTGCACCGTTAAAGTGAGTTTTTTGAGGTGGGAACCAAAATCATCAGAAATGTCGTTCAGCAGCTGCCCCCACTAATGCCCCTCGGCCAAATCGTACACTCTGCACCTTTAATGAGAATTAGAAAAGGTGAATCTCCCACACTGAAATCTATCCTTCACTCTGTGTGAGACACTGAAACAGAAACATCCACATCATTGCATTTAGATTGAATGAAGAATCAATTATGTTACGCATAGTGATTTCATATAGCAGGGGTCAATTTTTCATTATATTCATTATTCAGCACAAACCACATTTCTCAGCACCGGGGTCAAACATCTCACACACCTGAATGATCCTCAACGCTTCGCTAGAAAACACAATTTTCAGGCTTTTCTGCAGAGCCCTTATATTGGAAATTAATTCCTTTATGGTTTACAGATTGAACTGGAGGCTACAGCCGTTAGAGTGTTACTGTGCAAATGGAATGGTTCCAGGCTTCTACTATACATTGGATTAGGTACATATTAAAGGTGCAATGTGTAAAACGAGGTGACATCTAGTGGTGAAGAAGCATGTTGTATCCATTTCCTCATCCTCAGCCTTCTGAGCATGCAGGAGAGCCTACGGTAGTCTTCCTTTGTCAACAAAACTCAAAAGATGTTTAAAATGTCCACTCTGAGCTACTGTAAAACATGGCGGCCGCCACAGAGAGCTGGGGGCTCACTTAAGGGTAATGCAATTTTTTGTGGGTGACGATAAATTCATAAAAATGTCACTCGGTAATTGTTTTAGAATAGTTTTAGACAGTACAACTATGACCAAAATCTTACACGCTGCACCTTTAATTTAGAAAAGTGAGAGGAGATCAACCGTCACTGAATAACAGTGACACAAAGGAACACTCCTCCCGCACACCATGGATGTGAATGTGTCCGTGCATCGGTCCATACATTTAGACTGAAATGACGAGAGTCGAGGTCATGAGGTGACAAGGACGGAGACATGTTCTCCTCTTGCACTCGCGATCGACCCCGTTTTCCATTTCCTCCTATTTGTACATGCATCAATTTTTCATGTAAGCAATGACCAGCTGAGGAAGAGGAGGATGAGGAGGAGGAGGAGGAAGAGGCCAGTAGGGACATTCATAACTGAGAGATATGAAGCAAAAGAAAGACTGGGAGGAAGAGTGTGTGTGTGTGTGACATAACGTTGCCAAAAGCAGGAAAGACGGAGGAGGTGCAAACGCTGGTGCATGTGTTTGTGTTTCTCGGATGCAGCCTTTAGCGAAGACGGATGTCCTTGAACCCGGGTCTGCGCCAACAGGTATCTCTCACTAACAGACCACCCCCTCTGCTGGTAATTACACGGAGAGGTCTACAGCAGGTGGCACGGGGGCAGAGTGGAATTTACATAAATCTGCATGTGTCACCTGGGTCTGGCAACAGCCTCTGGCACTCTGCAAGGATGGTGGTAGCGCTCAGTCGGCAGTTTGTTGGGATTTAACAAAACAGAAAGTGGGAAGGTACAACGGTGTCGGTGATAGTGTCTGAAACTTCACCAACGGATGCAGCGTCATGTGCACGTGCGCTGTCATTTCAGTCCTATGTGCAACGCAGCCAACGCAGACCCGAGATGCCCGACCGCGGAGTCGAGTGCGAGCTGTGCTGTTTTATATACGTGAAAAACGAAACATTTTTTGAAATGCTTCCATTTCCCGGGTGTGATTCTACCGTGCTTGATGTTTTGCGATGAAGCACAGCTGCGCACAGTAGCCTCAATGCACAGCCACGCCCCTCGCTGTCTTAGCCTTCAAAATAAAAGTCCCACTTTGGAAAACGACCCCCAGTCGTTTCAAGTCCAATGTGCTTTTGAAATGAGTGTTAATCATTACAATAATAATAATAATAACATTATTATTATTATTATCATTATTACCATTATTATTATTATTATTATCATTATCACCATTATTATTATTATTATTATTATTATTATTATAATAATAATAATAATAATTATCATTAATAATAATAATAATAATAATAATAATAATAATAATAATAATAATAATAATAATAATATTTTTTGTTGCTTTTGAATAACTTTTTCAAGTTGTTGAAAACCGTTACAGCCTCCAATTCCCAATAATAACATTTGTCCGGTTAATACTGACATTGCTGGATCGGTGGTGCAATTGCGGCGCAACCATAGATTAGGGTTAATTAATGAAGAAATAATGAATCAATTATTCTTTTAAATTAATCGACTATTATTCTGTAATTAACATACTAGGCAGCTTATTTTCTCCTTTTATCAGCTTAACTAATTCATTGAAAAAAATAATTGACAGTTAAACGATTCCCAAAATACCTGCAGCTGTCGTTATGAGGCAAATACGCTCGCATCCATCCATGACATCACTGACAGCAAAATTATACATCAGTCAACTTGAATGCTGCAGTATTTTCTCCCTTCAAACCCTTCACCTGTGTAGAGATTTCATCGGAGATCCACTCTAAGCATTCACTTCCAAGAATTTGTCCATAACCTGCGAGCGGACGAGACCCCCTGTGGTGAGCGGGGGGTTTCTGCTGACAGGACCATATTCAAGCTAATGGAACCACTCTGCCGTTGTAGAGCCGGGGCACTAAAGCAGAACTGACTTCTGTCTCCCACTACATGCACCACTGAACCTCTAGATGACAAAATGCCTCGGTGGCTGACCAAATCAAACACAATGAAAGTAAGAAAAAAGTGGAAGTGAAGACGAAAATGTTCAGATTTCTCATATTCTGCAGTTCAGGTGAGAGAGTATGAACTTTGGAAGGAGGAGGGGAACTTTACAGGTGCAGTCAGTCCGGTTTTTGTCACATTACAAAATCATTTAGACATACGTAAAGACATGTTCATGGATTTAGAATCGCACAAATGTTTATTCTGTTTATGACTGTTTTTTCCCTATAACCTTTAAAGGTGCTGTGTGTACGATTTGGGGACATCCAGATGTTGTATCCAACACAGGAGAACCAATGGGAGAGGAGGTTAAAATTCAAAAGATGCTTATTGCGTCCGCTCTTGTCCACTGTAAAAAACATGGCGGCCCCCATGAAGCGGACCCACTCCTTCGTGTAAATATACAGAAATGGGCTTATTTTGGGGTAGTGCAAAAAATAAATAATTTTTAGATGATTACAAACTCATGACAATGTCAGCATTTAATTGTTTTGTAATCTTTTCAGAAGTGACAAAAACGTCATCTTACACACTGCACCTTTGATGTGTATTTACATGAGGAGGGGGTCCTCTCTACAGAGGGCTGCCATGTTCTTACAGTAGCCCAGAGTGGACATACTAAACACTCATAAGTTTTAACAAACACCGAAATCTAGCATAGCGTCTCCTGCAAGTTCAAAAGGTTGAGGGTGAGGTGATAGATCCAACATGCAATTTCACCTCTAGAGGTCACAAAATCCTACACACTGCACCTTTAAAAGTATTTGCACTTAGTAAAAGTTCTGGATAACAGCAGCCTGGGACGTCTGTGCACCTCACTAGGCAGGTAAATGATATCTCAGTAATATTGGACAGAAATATAAGGCGAGGGACTGTGAAACAAATGTTGAATAATGAACATCGAGCTCGGCAGTGAAATGCTCATTCGCCCTGTTTGAAGTTTCCTTTCGTGTTTCCTCGTATCGTGACACGGGAGAACCACAGGCGTGAGTGAGAAACGGA
Organism: Chascanopsetta lugubris; assembly: GCA_016785325.1. Taxonomy (NCBI): domain Eukaryota; kingdom Metazoa; phylum Chordata; class Actinopteri; order Pleuronectiformes; family Bothidae; genus Chascanopsetta; species Chascanopsetta lugubris. The sequence continues at coordinate 55,125 of JAFBJT010106951.1, read as the reverse complement.
GCATTCGAAGTCACTTCCTCGGCTCCGCGCCGGAAACCGACGCTGGCAAACTGCACCGCGTCAGTCAATCTCTGCGGAGCCACTCGCAAGCCCCGGGAGAAGCAGAGCGAAGGCCAGGCAGCGCACGTTATTACTGATCTCTGAGGGGCCCGAGTGGAGCAGAGCTCGACGGGCATTGCCTCGGGGTCCCGTGAGACGCGGGCCCGGACCAATAACTTTGTGGCAGCAATATAGAGTTGGAGATTGGACTCCCGTGGTCCACGTTTCTCAGTCTGTGGGGAGATCCGATTGGTTGGACACCGAGGCGACGCGAGGGTGAAGAGGCTGCCTCGCGACGAGCTCACGGACAGAAGTGGACGTCTGCGACAACAACCACTCGGCTGAGCGTGAACCCTGTGACCCCTGTCTCCATCAAACACAGCTCTGCCTAGAAACGTAGGGAGCCTGAAGAGGAAGTGCAGCAAAATAACACTGTTGATATATTTATATATTTTTTTCAAATACCACGGTAAGTATTATATATGCAAAACGGTTATATTGTTGTTATTGTCGTGCAAATAAGGAACCGGTTCTTTCTGCAATATATGTTCACATCACTACTAATAAACATGGAAAACCAAACCCCCCCCCCACACACACACACACACACACAATCTCCTGAGTTGCTCGGTTGCCTGAAGGTTTGTTTGGTTGTCGAAACACAAACTCACAATTTGAAAGTCGTCAAAAGACAAAATACAAAGTGAGAGGAGGAGCACCATGGGCTTCCAAGCGAAAGCAAATGAGAGCGGAAGCTCCCTCATCGTGTTGGTGCGCGTGTCGTACCTTGTACAAGCGGCTGGCCTTTCCGAAAAGGTCCGCTGAGCTCCACCTGGTAATGTTTGACCTGGAAGCCGGGGACACAGCCCTCATGGCCTCCGTCCTCTTGGCCGCCCGCAAGAACAACCTGCAACACAGACGACAAATGGCGAGGTCAGGACAATGCACATGGCCACGTTGTTTTTCAGGTGCAGATAAAGCCGGACGGGCAGAGGCTGCGGGAGAGAGAAAGTTATTTTTTTCTCTTCATCCACATTCACTCACAAAAATAAAAGCATGAGAGCGGAGTCGACAAACGCACAGACAGTGGCAGGACGCTCGCCAAATCAAAGCTGAGGGTCACACAGGCTACTTTCACACTGACACGTCATCATCTCCACTCCGGGTATATGGCTGCCATCCACACAGAGTTTGGAAACACTGCTGGCTCCATTTTATTTTGAAAAATTCAGACTTGAATTTGTAGGAATAGAGATTCCCCGATACGCCTGAATTGTTATTAGAGCAGTGTAGCGTGTGTAATCGTTTCCATGACGATGCCTGGAAATGTATTTTTAACAAGATGATGTTTTTAAGAGTATCTATTTCATTTGCAACCTCTCCACTGATTATCCTAGAGATTGTGAATGGCCTCTTGTTTGCGGACATGTTTACAAAGCAAGACACAATAATACCTGTCTGGATTTACTTCAGGTGTGTGCTGCGTTAATTCAAAGGCTCGTGCTGTTTCATTCCTACACCGAGGTTTTTATTTATGATTTCCACATTCTCAGCTGTGACCCAGTTACAACTGCAACAGAGTTCCTCTGTCATCAGTTACTTTAAATGATATCATTAAGAATTTATTTTTTAGCTCATGTGGTTTGGTTTTGACGAGTCAAAAAATAAAATAAAATAAAACACACGAAAAAAACAAATCCAAACTCAAGTGTATTGGAGGTTTAAGGAAATTGCTTCCAAATCGTAGAGGAGACTTAAGGAACTTTCACAGAAGGGTCGTTTATAGCGACACCTGAGGGGGAAACAGTGCCAGTTGTCATGGCAACCCTGCTCCTGTGTCAGCCAGTGTACATGCGAAAGGGAGGATGTCATGTCACTCACAACAACATGGCTCGGTGTCAGTCCTGCTGCTTTACATTAACACCAACATAATAACTGCCATGTGATGTGCGGGGGCTGTCCAAGAGGCATTATCGCAAGCGACCATTGCCGTGGCAACCAGCTTCCAAATACAATGGACGGATATTTCAAACTTCCCTTCCAGCTGAGCTACAGTGAAAACATGGCTGTCTCCCTAGAGAGGTACCACTCTTACTGCTCATTTCAGTGATGACTCACACAAACATGAATTTAATAATCTAAAGCAAAATAATTACATTACACCGGAATATAATTTTCATAATTTTGGTGATAGTTTTTAGTGTCACAACTCCAATACATTGATTTAAGACAGTGGACGTTACGGTGCTTGCTTATCAAAATACTCCCACGAAGTAGCAGCATATTAAGCTCCATCTATTCTATACTGGTCATTCTCATCTCGGAGGATCTGAAAATCGGGTCGAGTGACGAGTAAACAAAAGCTCCTTCATATCTATTTGCAAGAGCTGCCATTTCAGTCGTAGCACAAATCAAACGACCCTAACCCTAACCCCGTCCCTGCAGTCAGGGAGGCCAACTTTGCACTGATGAACAATCGGTGATGCGAGATTAGGAGACGTGAATGACAATTTGAACTCAAAGTAACTGCTATTTGCACATTTGTCCACTAGGGGTTGCACACAACACTGTCAAGCAGTTGTTGTATATTGGTAACCGCGCTGAGGTTTTGTGGTCCCGCCCACTGGCCATCAAATTGGGCCGTATGTGGCCCCTGAACATGAGTTCTACAACCCTGATCCAGAGAGACCATCACTCATTAGCTGGACTACGATACATCAGTGTTTGATCTACCATCCAAACCTTTGACATTTATGTCAACCACCTGCTCTTCGTGTTCTCCCTTGAAGATATTAGAAGAGCTCTTAAAAAGATGGTAATAATAAATGGATGTCATAGAATTACGATCCCTTATTAGAGCGGTGCAGAACCTTGATTCTGTGAGGAGCCATTTCAATTCTTTATCATCCTTTGCAGGCCACTCTCCTACTGATCATCATTTTTTTATATTTTCAACTTTTTTATGTCTATCCCCATTGTTGTCATTTTTACCATCACTCATTTCATATCCATGTTTTGATAGCGCACCTTTGCATTCTTTTTTTTTTTTTTATCGCTGCTATAAAAATACATTTTACTTGGTTTACTTACGCCTGCATGTTAAGAAGGATGAGGGTGAGGTGATGGACACAACACGCAACTTCACCTCTAGAGGCCACCAAATCTTACACACTGCACCTTTAATTGGCTCATTTTAAGGTAATGGGAAAAAAATGTACATTTACTTGATTTTAAATTCATGAAAATGTGAGTATGTAATTGTTTTGTAATATTCTTAGAAGTGACAAAATTGACAAAAATCTTACACACTGCACCTTAAATTGTTTGAGTTTGTTGTGTTGGATGTTTCTTCACAGTCCTCAGAGAAAACGTGGATATTTTTTGGAGTGTTCATCTATTTTTTTTCATTATCTTGTGCCACATCAGTAATCCACTCTGCAGCAAACCTCTCAGACAAACTGACACTGTGGAACAATTTGCCTTTCTCTGGTTCCCGCAGCTGCAGTCCTTCACAAATTCTGCCTCTCGATGAGGTTTCAGCTTCGTCGCCATCAGCACAAACACCACAGAACTCGCCTGCTCGACAGTGTTTCTGTCAGGGGGTGATCCTTAGGAAAAGCTGCTTGTTGAGCACCCAAACACTGCCACAGTATTCACTTTACTGGACCTCATTTCTTTGTACGAGTCGTCCGGTTTATTTGCTTGTTTCTTGCTGGAATTACACCTCAGATTAGCCTTTTTAATCACAGAAAAAAAAACAGGAAGAACTCGTTTTTTAACCCTTTATAGACTTCGGGCAGACAGGATAACATGCAACTTCAAATGTAATATGTAATATGTTTCTATAGGTCATGAGATATATCTACATTTATCGCTGTGCGAAAGATAAAGGATTATCTTCTCTTATCTTATCCGCTGATCTCTCAATGTGATCAAATGAGATTACGTCATCACTGCATCGTGTGGAGTGCACGATGAGCCAAGCGAAACTTGCAAGTTATTTGCAGTATTTCGCGACATGAAAGGATTGAACCTTGGACACTGAACCACTTTCACATTGAGGAAAAAACATGCCGCATCATGAAACTGCTATGAATCCTTGAATCAAGCAGGCCAATCAACTTCTGACAACCTACGTTTGATGAAGTTATTGGAGCCATACACAGTGTGTGTGTGTGTGTGTGTGTGTGTGTGTGTGTGTGTGTGTGTGTGCGCGCGTGTATGTGTGTGTGAATCCTTATTAATTCTAGGCAAACGAGTGAAGTGGTGTCAAGACGTTATTCAGGGGAAGTAACTAATGTGACATGGGACCATTTTCATCGAGATAAGGGGAAAATAACTCGAAAGGAAACTTATTGCAATTACTATCGAAGTTTAACGGAGTGGCGTATCTTCTCCTCAGGCACAAAACCAGTGAAGTACCCGTACTCTCTCCTTCAGAGGAAAATTGTTGTAATCTATGGCTATTTAACATCTGTTTAGAACTATGGAACTTTGCTCTAAAACAAAAGCGTATTTGACTGAGTTTGGAGGAAGGCTGTCAAGCAGCAGGCCAGACTGTCAATGCGGATCCATCTGCGTGATCAACAAGCTTTGGCAGGCGTTCAGAGATCCAAAGGTTATTACACCTAATGTCCTGGCAAAGTAATCACTGCACTCTGGGGGACGCGGAGCATTTCCCGCTGGTGTCAAAATGTTAATTCAATTCTAGTAGGAGGCTTCCCGACAAGGTGGGACACAATGCTCGTTGGGCCATAAACGCAATCAAGTTGACTGAAGGGCAGAGGCCTGTCAACATAGCAAGGGTACATGGGATGCACTTGCATATGCAGATGCGCACATTACCATATACACGCACACACACACACACACACACACACGGATGGAATGAAATGTGCACACAAGCATGAGGATACCTGCAAACACAGTGCACACGTCCCTCAGCAGGACTCAACATGGACAACCATTTTAATGTCCATTAAGGGGAAGTATTACATTCCAGCCCCAGTGACTCACAGTGGGTAAGTGAAAGCATTACAGCATCACTATGCTAATCACAGTATTGTCGCCATAGGCGGCTATCACTGTGCGCGGCGCCCTCCATCAGCAAACCGTTTAAGGACCGCCATGCAAGCGAAGGTTATAACGTTCGAGCCGAACGGAATGAAAGCAAGTATCTTATCATGAATTTTCATCTTTCTACAATTCTGAATAATCCTTTATACACAAGGATAATTAATTAAAAATGCACTCGTAGGGATGAATGAGCACTTTGTCTTTTAATTACTTCGCAGTCAAAGATCCATATCATGGTTTTCTAAAGGCGTCATGCATGTGTTCATGCATATTTCCCTTTCTTGTCTGGACCATGTTTGCCATCAGTGAGACATTGTGATCAAATAAACATAAATCTTCAGTTGAAGCTTGTTGACTGTTTAAAGTTGGTGGGGATTTAAGATAACGGTTCAAATGGGTTCGTGTGCAATGAATATGAATATCCACATCATTTTGTCAGTGAGCAATAAATAATGTAAATATGTGTGGGACTCATGCAGAGTTTGAATTTTGAAGCTTCATGAACTACTAATATTATTTAAAGTTTTTTTTTTTTTCTTTATGCTGAGTTCAAGACTTTAAAATATTATGTTTCAATTGATTATGTGCTGACTTTAAGCTCATTTAAAGTTCAACGTTGATTATGAGGACCCTCACATAAAGCCCCCTCTTTACATGGTTGGATTAGGTTCATCAGTTGGTTGGTAGGTTGGTTAGATCAGTGATTCTCAACTAGTGGATTGTGAGCCAAAACAAAGGGTCACTGACCCGTTTTCAGCGGGTTGCAACCCAAAAGTGGATCGCAAACCCATTGTCAGTGGGTTATGGACACGTTTTCCGTTTGTGGGACTTGTGGACCCAACTTCAGTGGATTGAGAACCCTCTTTCAGTGGGTCCCAGACCTGTTCTCAATGGGTCACCACATGTTTTCAGTGGGTCGTGTCCCAAAAGTGTATCGCAAACATGTTTTCAATGTGTCATGGACGTGTTTTCAGTGGGATGAAAAGCCATTTTCCAGTGGGTCAACAATCCATGTTCAGCGGGTTCGCGATCCACTGTGGGGTCAGTGGGTCACGGATCCATTTTCAATGGATCACTGATCTGTTTGCAGTGGGTTCGCGATCCACTTTTTTGTCACGGACCCACTGAAAATGGGTCACGGACCTATTTTCAGTGGGTTGTGACACAAAAGTGGGTTGTGAACTCATTTTCAGTGGGTCGTGGAACTGTTTTCCGTGGCAATGGTGGGTCCCAAAGCCAGACCAGTTGAAAACCACTGGGTTACATAAAGGCTTTGATGGTTAATTGAATGGTTGGACGGTGTTCACCATTACAAAGTCATTTATCAACTGTAGCATTTTTGAGTACCTTAATGCAGCCTGTTTTTTTTTCAACACACTCTTACTTGAAAAGCGATGACACTACAAATGAACTCACTAATGCATGTCTCGGCGTAAAGTGTTTGGCTGGTCCGGTCATAAATCCCTGTGGTCTCTGCCTCCTGACAGCTGGTCTCTTCTCCCGTCTGGATTTATATTAGTCAGATCAGCATTAGCTGCATTTCCTTTCAACTTGTCTCTTGGGATTATGTTTACTTCATATCACAGCATCATGGTCACTGAGGAGTACTCTGTTCCACATGGGGTTTGGCAGCATGTCCTCCAATATTTAGGAAAAATAAATATAGAGATAGAACAGCTAAATGCAATCGTCAGATTTCCCTCGTATGCTGAAATAAATGTGCGCCGGACCATCCTCAGCCAAAACCTCAGCTCTCAACATAGAAACACTGACGTTAAACGCTAGTATACGGTGATCACAAGTGGAGCTACACATCCCGGATCATATGTCCAAACAAAGGAAAACAGCGTGTGATGTGTGAAGGGAATTCGTGTTGGATGTGAATCCCCCTTTCTACCTGTACTTCAAAATATGTTTTCTCCGGAGGCGTCCGATAAGAGACATTAATTGATTTCTGTGTGTTTCAGCCTCACCATACTGGCCGTTTGATGTCTCTGTGAGGGCCATCATTGTTCTGCAGTGATTTGCTCCGTATGAATTTGCCCGAGCCAAGCGACGCAGAGAAATTAACCAGTACAGTCTAGGGGCAATAATGAGCCTTGCAGGTACACAAAAACAAATATCTATCCAGCACAAATGATTTCCATGCATGAGGAAAACACTGGACCCCGCGGAAAAATGGTCTATTGTGTGCCGGCTTAATGAGATGATAGATGCAGAGTCAAAGAGATAAATCAATCTGTAAGTGTTTGGAAAGAAAGGTTGACGAAGTGAGGAGGGGGGGGGGGCAGTGCATGGGGGCAAACAGCAAATAGATTGGAAATCTGAGTCAACATCAACAATCCTGTCCATCCCATCTCCTTGCTAATGGGTTGTTCCCAACGATTAGCGTTGCAGCCCCACTCCCTGTGGTCCCAACTTACATGCAAGTTACACTAGAGGGCTTTATGGTGATATGAAGATATATCGGCATGGATGCGACAATGCCACCTCCCGCTAGATCTCAATCCCACTTCCGATCTCCACCTCGTTATTTGTTCACAACAATATAATGTCAAAAAGTATTTCACTCCACTCTTAGTACAAGGTGTATCTCCGGCAAGCGCAATACCCTCCTGGCAGATCTACTTTCATGCACAGTGGAACCTTTTCAAGGGTCCACAGTCCAGCAGCATGTCAGGTCTTCAATCAGCCCCCAAAGGGCACATGTCACACTACTGCCCATCCACCTCTGCCTCCTGCACCCATGGCCATCTGGATCACATTCCAGTCACCATTCCTTACCCTTGGGGAACCTTGGAGTCTGTGCCCTTCATAACAGTTAGAAAGGATTTGGACCATCTCAGCCCCCGTATTCCTCTATGGGACATGGAGCTGCTGCCATTGAGCCGACAGTTACACAATACTATGACTCCAACTCCTCTTCTAATACCCCTAATGCCCAAATATGTCTAACTAGCACTTCCTGATCTCCTGTGCATGGACTTATAGAGTTCATTTAGTAAACGATGTGAAACCTTAGCCTCGCCATTCCCTCGATGACAATACAATGTTGTTTTTTGAAAATATGGAAGAAAAAAGAGAAATAGGAATGCATGAGTATGGGATGGATTGGTTTGATATGGACTCCTCTCCATGTACGGAGGATAAATATAGGTGTCCAGCGCAGGTCTTTGGGTTCGCTCTCTTAGCGCAGGGAGGGAATGTCATCAGGAGACAAGACACTCTTCTCCGCCAGCATTTATATCACATTGTCCGACAATTAGGTTTACTCTCAGCAAAGCGCTGAAATAAAGGGACATTATAGGAGCTTTGTTTTGCCCTAAAAGCCTCTCGTGGATCATCCTCCCAAGGTCAGTGCTTTGCGATGTAGCGTGAACCGCCGCTGCCGGCTGGCTGCAGCGGGAGGCTTGGACAGTGGTATCGATTAAAACCCGAGAGCGACATGTCTCAGTGCCGTTGTTGGGTCTGCGTCCTGTGATGTCGGCCAACTCATATTCGCGCAGGAGGAGCGGCGGCAGCGGCGGGTCGGCTCATCCCTCCGGAGTTTGACATCTGATTCGGTTCAAATGCGGAGGACCAATCACGTGATTAGGGCAATGACTTGGCAGAGCGCACAGTAAATGTCACCTCTGTTGGAAATCAATAACGTCTTGAGAGTCCACAGTGGGTCTGATAGAAATATAGAGACGGACCACTGCGGACGCTCTGCTGAGGAAAGGCAACAGGCCAAAGTGGCTGTAAGAGACAAAGGGAAAGAGCTACGATCCCTCGTGGCATTTCACTCACTCCATTCATACAGATTCACTTCATTGAAATGTTCAATAATCAAGGCTGCAGTGTGAGAGATTTTGGTCATTTGTGTCACTTCTAAAAAACATGACAAAACAATCATATACTGACATTTTCATGAATGAATGTTTTTGGGTTGTTTTTTTTCCCATTACCCTTAAATGAGCCCATTAATGTATAGTGAAGTATATAGTCTATAGTAAAAGTAAATTATAAATAAATGATTATTTATTGTACTTTTATATTTTTATATATTTTTATTTATTATTCAAATAAATAAAAATCTCTTGAGTTTGAATGACAACTGAGGTCAACCATAGGTTCTCCCGCAGGCTCAGAAGAGTGAGGATGAGGTGATGGATGCAACATGTAACTTCACCTCTAAAGGTCGCCAAATCTTACACTCAGGACCTTTAAGCTGCACATGAATAAACACTTCTTAATCTGCAAACATCTTTATTTTGCAATTGTCAAGTGACTCTCTTGCACTGTGGCACTCTTGCACACAGTTCTGAGCCTATAGCTTCATCAGTGAGCCTTCAAGCTAGTCAGATGCATGCATGGTGTGTGTGTGTGTGTGTGTGTGTGTGTGTGTGTGATGTCTTGTGCATGTCTCTGTGTCTCTGCATGCATGCTGTGTAGTTCCCCAACGATCCGGCCAGACAGCCTGCCAGTGGCCTGACATTTCATCCCGCCACCGCCTCGCTCCTTCCCCACTTTACATTTCGCTTTTCCCCTCCATCTTGCACTGCCCGTTGTCTCCATCAAGGTAAATGTCAGTGCGCACACCTCACTATAGATCAGGCTGACCCACCCAGGCCTGGCCACATCTAAAAGCCCCAAGAAGGAGCCAGAGGAGGAGAGCTGGGGGGAAGAGAGAGGGGTAGGACGAGGAGGGGGGATCAATCAGGCTGGGCCTCAGACACAGGCAGCTGGCAGGTTAGCCGGGCATGAAGCACCTGAGTCATGAAACCATCTGGTTGTTGGCCCAGGCTGCCAAACCCGGGCCACACCTGCTGGGCCCTGTACGACAACATCCGAGCAGTAAACACAGTCAGAGAGGAGGAGCAGATGAGCAGGCAGGGGTGGGTGGGT
>JAFBJT010106951.1:20907-34128 GCA_016785325.1 Chascanopsetta lugubris | reverse complement strand
TATATATATATTTATATGTATATGTGTATATATATATATATATATATATACGTCCGCTCGTGCTACAGATGCTAACGACGGCGTATAGAACTGCCTCTTGCTCCATCTTTGCCAGGAATTTCTCCGTCATTTCCGCTCCATTCTGAATTGTTGCTGTTTGGAAACAGGCACCAACAACAGGGCGCGTGACGGGAAATTTCTATTTCCCATCGTCACTTCTCACATTTGCATGATTGAAACGACCTCACAAGCGATCCCCATCTTTTTGCGTTCTAATCCCGATATTGCATTCGAGCGCGCATCCGTTTTCCTGCGATGCAAAGAAAAGGTCGGCGCGTCGATGCTTCGATGGAGATTCCATTTGAGTTGCCACACGTATCGTATCCTGAGACCAAGCAACAATAAGGCAACAATGGAGAATGAAGTGAACGCGTTGACGACGCCAATGACGGCCGCGCAAAGGAATGAAATGAGCGAAGTTGGTTTCTTTTTTTTTTTTTGTCTTCAAACACAGTGACAAAGATCCAGTTGATATGGCTGCTAATAATATATGTTGTAGTGCCGGTGACCACAATCTGTTGGACACGTGCCATCACTTCCGTAGAAATGAATTAAAATACTCAATCGTTTGAAAACAAGCCGTTAGTTCTTCATTTTGTCAAGTTCACCCTTAGGAAAAAAATTTTTTTTTCTCTTTGACAAACAAATGTCTCCGTCTCCCTCTCCAGAGATTAAAAGCACTTTTGACAAAATGGGGTTATTTTCCCGCTTCCTCTCTCGCGTCTTCTTCAAACGCTCGGTCTTTTTGACACTTCCTCTCCTCTTCTCTCCGCGTCGTCTATAAATACAGACGACCGAGTTCTGGCTTTGACCTGCTTTCTGTGCCGCTGTCGAACCAGTCCACCGGGCCCTTTGAGGCTTCCGTACAACAAAGTGCTTTTCAAAGCTCTCGGGGGCGAACGCTGGTCGCCGCGACGCCGCGCAGATTAAAGTCTCAGGTGTTGGCGGACGTGCTCTCACGAAACCTCCCTTCACCGCTTCGGGGGGATCAGAGGAAAGAGTTGCCTGTTCACCATCAGGTGGGATGCATTATTGCGGCCCCCGCAGCCATTTCCTCGCTAATGGAAGAGTGTGTCAGATTGAGTGACACCCTGTGGTGGAGTTGGAACACCTCTCCCCCAATGCAGAGTAAAGATGGGTGTTGTATTGCTATTGTGTTGAATATGATGATGATGACGATAATGGTGATGATGATGATGATGATGATGATGATGATGATGATGATGATGATCATTAGATTGTGTTTATATTTTGTGAACTTGGATGTGGGTGTGTGTATGTGAATGTCTACTATGTACATGTTCTTGTTAACCTTTATATGCGCATGTGCATATACATATATATATATATATATATATATATATATATATATATATATACACACATATATATATATATATATAATTACAAATGTATATACTGTATATAAACTCTATATTAATACGTGTACATGTCGATATGCATATACACAACATCATTGTTTAGGGTTTACAGGTCGGAATAAAGGGTTCTTCTTCTCTATTCTCCCGCGACCTCCACCACCCCCTCCACACATTTGACTGGCCGACGACCGTTTGATGTCTAAGCACATGAATAATTACGTTTTTGATCTTGAGATTGGACCGCACGCGACGGCTGTGTATCGCAGGTACTGTAAGTCTTGAGCAGTCAGACCTCCTTCATTTCACCCTGACGCTAAACCTCCCGACCGATACTGAAAATAGAATGGATTCGGCGGCAGTCCGCATAGCAACCACTTCATTGTGATGTGGTGGGGTGGGGGCGGGGGGGCGGAGGGCGGGGGGGTGGGAATCACATGGAGATGCAATTTGTTCTTCTTTTCTGCTCAGGTGATGATTTGCGCAACAGAATGAGCATATATTAGCTCGGCGCCATTTCCTGTTATCATCTAATCATGTGACAATAACTACATTGAATCAGCCAATCAGATGTGTTTTTTTGTTCAAATGGCATTTTCCATTGATTGAAATGAGCACTGTCGAATATAAATGTGATCGGAGGCGCGGTGCGTGAGATTTGGGTCATTTTTGTCGCTTCTAAAAACATCACAAAACAATTACATGCAGACACGTTCATGAATTTGCGATGCCCCTGAATGTATTTTTTTGCCCCATCACCCTTAAAAAGCCCGATAATGTATATCTACACGAGGCGCGAGTCCTCTACGGGGGGCCGCCATGTTTTTACAGTAGCCCGGAGTGGACATGCGAAACATGCTTTGAGTTTCGATGACAAATGAAGTCCAGCGTAGCTTCTCCCGCCTGCTCAGCGGGTGATGGGTGTGTAACGTGCAACTCCGCCGCCAAGACGTCGCCGAAATCGGACGCAGCGCACCTTTAAAGTGCACCTTTTTCAAACTGCACACGCTCACGTCCGTCAGCGTGAGGCGGCGTTTCGCTCGGAGGTGGGTGTCCGCTCACGTTCATGAGGATTTTCCCGCAGACAGCGAATGATCGGTGTGGCCCTGCCTGCCCCGAGTCCACACTGTCACAGGGATTTACCGTTCAGCCCCGAATGAAACGAAATAAAGAGAAGGTAAACGGTGATTACGAGCAACTCCCACAGGCAGAGTACATCGTTCACACACACACACACACACACACACACACAGAGTCACAGCTCCTTCAAGTCAGTCCTTCCTGCTGCCCACCGTGCATGTGCGAGCGCAGTCTGCTCTCAGCAGCATGCGGGTGATTCATTTTCACTATTCCTGCACAGCCTCACGATACCATCGTATATCGTCCGGGCGACTGGAGATGTCTGACGCAGGAAGCGCGTGACTGGTGATTTGTTCGAATCCAACGGCCGCTCGACGACGCCGGCCACTGTAATATATTGGGGGGGACCCCGTCCCCCCGTCCCAGTCGCCTCCTCCTCACACACATGTGAAATCAAGATGCGGCAGCTCCCCGCATCCAGGCACGTCGAGACACTACAAGTCAATATGTCCAGAATGAGGCGGAGAGGGGATTTAAAGGTGCAGTGTGTGGGATTTCCGTCGTTTGTCTCATGCAGGGTAACTTTGAATTGGATTTTTGAGTCGATTTTTCATTCAATTCTAATCTCATTTCGAATCTATTTGACTGCCTCTACCGTTCAACCGTATGTTTGTTCATTTATTTATTTCGTTGTTAATTTTGATCCCTGCCTTTGTTTTACTTTATTCATGTTTCAGGTCCTCTAACCAGTTTGTATCTATATCGGTTTCACGCTGCATCCGTGCCGTGCATTTTAAGTCTTTTTCGGCTCAGCACTTTGGACCTTTAAGGTTGTTTTTAAGTGCTTTATAATGAAAGTTGAATTGGATTGGATTTTTGTCATTTCTAAAAATATTACAAAACAACAACAGAACAAAAAATACAAACATACGGTCGTTTTCATGAATTTATAGTCACCTGAATGTATATATTTTTGTCCATTACTCTTAGATAAGCCCTTTAATGTATATTTACATGAGGAGCGGGGGCTCCTCTCTACGGGGGGCTGCCATGTTTTTACAGTGGCCCAGAGCGGACGTACCAAACATCATTTCGATGACGACTCACGTCTACCACAGGTTCTCCTGCCTGCTCAGGAGGGTGGAGGTGAAGTGATGGACACGACGTGCAACTCCGCCTCCACGTGTCATCGGGTCTTACGCACTGCGCCTTTAAATGATTTCATATAGTTGTTGGTGCATAATTCAGAGAAGCTCATCCGCTGGGATTCTCACACTCAGCCATGTCTGAGGTTTACAGAGATCAGTGCAAAATAATCACTTCGATAACCAGCAGCGGCTGCCGAGAGCTTCATCTCGCAATGCACAACACATGGATTATTCAAGGGGCGCGGATACAACTGATGCAGGAGGCAACATGAAGTGCCACTTACACGTCAGGTGAGAGGGGGATAGACGTCAAGATATAGTCCGCCAACGCTGGAGAGGAGGAGACTGGGGAAAGGCGAGTAGGAGGCTCAGAGTTTTGTTGATATGAAAGGGAAGGATCCATCCATCTCCTGGTCAGGGAGATATTTCCTGACAGACATGACCGGCAGCCGCGGAGACAATTCAAAAATGGAGTGACACATGGTATCATCATGTTGATGATGAAAGTAAAAACAAAAAAATATAAATAAATAAAAATAAGTGGGAAAGAGTGGGAAAAATGTGGGGAAGAACAAGGGAGGGTGATGCCAATGATGGTGGCCCAATCAAAAATAACCACCAGTTTTCAAACGTGTGGTCTTTGTGAGTGCCGAGGGTAAACAAAGCAAACACCTTTGTGTGTAATGAATATGACCAATAGGTAAATGACAGGAAGTCCTCAGGAGGCAGGCACGAGATATTAATATTAGTGAAACAACAAGGAAATGAAGTGGAGACAGGAACATGAAAATCAATTCAAAGACATATTGTGACACTAAAATAAAAGCAATAAACTGGAAAAACAAACAAACAATACAAACAGTATCTATATATATATATATATATATATATATATATAGGCGCACATGTATCTCAGGCTCAAATCATCTCAGAGTGACATCTGTGTTCCGGTATCCACGGTTACTGGATCTCGATACAATAGACTCGAGCGCCCAGGGGATGTTGTGAAATGGAAGACTCTATATTATGGATGTGCCGCCGACAGATCCGCAGCAACGGTGGGAAGCTGTTGATCGATCACGCACGCGAGCGCATCGCCAGGGTGTTCCTAATAAAGTGGTCTGCAGGCGAACGGACGGGCCAGGGTGCGCTGCGTCGCGCTGGGTTTGAGTGACGGGCCTGTGTTGTGAATAATTGCCGCTCGTGGTGTTTGTGTTAATGTTCTCTCACTCCACGCCCCTGCCACCATCACACACACACACACACACACACACACACACACGCACACACACGCACACACGAGCTCATAATTTAGCAGCGATGTGGTTCAGGGGGAATTAACGAGCGGGTGTCTCAGACCATAATGGACCTGAAATAACCAACATACTGTCAGAAAACAAAGAGGGGAAACCTCCGGGGCAACAGGGGCATTAACAGAACATTGAATCATTGCGCTGCTTCCCTCGTTCCTCTTTTGCCGAGCAAACTTTTGTTATTTGTCTCGATTTGACGGCTCCACATTATTCCACACCTGCTGGACAGAAAGGAAAGCAGCAGCCTGCTTTTCCCTCCCCTTTGGTCAATGGCGCCAGCTGTAGTTTTAAAGGTGCGGTGCGTACGATTTGGTGAAGCCGTAGGTTGTATCCCTCACCCGACCTTTCCCTTCTGAGCGCGCAGAACATATGGGAGGTTTGATTCCCCCCCCCCCCCCTCAGTTGCCAATAAAGCTTGGTAGGTATGTCCGCCCTGGGCTACTGTAAAAACATGGCGGCCCCCATAGAGAGGACCCGCCCCTTGTTGTCAATATGCATTCATCATATCATTCAGGTGATTATATCAGCACATCATTTTCATCTACGGATAGAAGTGACAAAAATGTACCAAAATCGTACACACTGCACCTTTAAAGGTAGAGTGCGCAAAATCTGGGCGATATTACTTCTTTTCTTTGATAAAAACACATCACACTGCTTTGAGTATTTGAAAGTGGATCCTGTCCACGGACACCTCTTCGTTGCACCTCCATCTTTTTTTTTTTTTTTCTTTTTTTTTTACATTAGCCCAGAATGGGCAATTGTTGAAGTTGCAAATAACAACAGAAAGCTATGGGTACATCCTGCACACTGCACCTTTAAAAGGGGATTCTGGAAACGACCCTATATGGGTATGTAAATGACTACTATGCTGGGTGGGTACTTTAAACGGCAACGGCTGCAGTCAACCAGCTGTCCAATGAAAGTTCCTCTTTCATATCGCGGAGGCTCAAACGCAATTGCCCTCTCAAAGGTGAGAGTCTGTTTCCGAGGAGTGATGATAAATACATGATGAAGCCAGAAACTATAAATATAAAATGTATCATTCCCTTCACTGTTGAACCTGCGGTGGTGTCATCACATTGCCATGTGGATGCGCCGCGTCTCCACAGAGAGGACCTTTGTTGTTCTGACGCCTTATTGGGCGAGACGAGGGCTTGCAGCAACTTCCCGGCTACGGAAAATGCCCTTTATATCAAACGTTATTTATACAGCTCACATTCATCAATCACAGTTAGTCCCACGGGGCTTCACAGGGCGAGTAACATCCTCTGTCCTTAGACTCTCAGCGAGAGAAGGGAAAAACTATTGTGGGAAAAAAATGAAAAAAATACATAAAAAATACAGGGAGAAAAAGAATGGACTCCCAGGACAGACGGCGGCATAGAGGATGTCTCACGGGAACAGTCAACAATGATACACACGGCATGAATGCCGACGTGTCAGTCCGTCGTCTTGATCCCTGGATCCATCACCATGACGACCCAGGACCCACGGCCAGATCAGTCGCAGCCGGAGGCTTTAACGCAGCGCAGCCGCATGATCCATCCTCATGGACCATGAGCCGCCGTCTCAATCCGTCACTTCCTCATCCGCATCCTCAGCGGCATCATGTCGTCACAAGACCAGCCTCTAAAATCAACATCACGGCAATAAGGATTGGGGGGGCCGTGGGGGGGTGGGAGTGGTCCGCTGGTGGGAGAGTGTTCACATGAACGAGCGCGTTCATATCTGTGTGTGTTTGTGTGTGTTTGTGTGTGTCTGTGTGTGTTTGTGTGTGTTTGTCAGTGCACGCGCAGATCCATCCGCTGCGTAACAGAGAGCGGAGGAGAAATGGAAGGAAAAAGGCATCGAGGAAAATGACGCCCAGCGGCCGGAAACTTAAGGAAAATCAAGGAAAATGACCGGGGGGGAGGGGACAGGAAAGAAACCCCCTAACTCTGGAAATTGGTACGGCGGCGCTAAGATTGTGGTTCGATGGCGCAGCGCCCATCGTTCCATTCGTTGGCGAGAGCCTTGACTGTACGTTCAACTGTCTGCGTCTCCTGATGTTTTCACCAACAGACAGTTCTGTGAGCGATGAACGCTGATCGGGCAATGACAACAATCGCTCTCGCTCTCCCTGATCTCCATCTTGAAACAAAGTCACAAACACACAAGGTTTGGTTGCGCTGGCTGGCGATGACGTTCACTCCAGTGACTCCAAAGTTGACATGATTTTAAAGGAAGGGGAAAAACTTCACGACAGCACTCGAGCGCCGGGTTCGGCCTCCAACCGACGGATCCGAGAACCGACCTCAACGAGCAGGTCGTCGACATTCACCTGTCTGCCAGCGCCTCCGCAAGGTTTGTGGTGAACATTTCTGGCATTTTCAGAAAAGTTAGGACTCCCAGGAACCAACAGACTGGAAAAGAACTGACAGTTCCTCAGCGGCCCAGACCGACGGTGGAACAGTTTCGGCATTGGCTCCGTCCAGCTTTACGTCTGGTGTTATTTTGAGATCCACAACAGCGAAAATCCTGCTCTGGTTGGACGCGGTGTGAGACAGCGAGCGCCTCTCGCCGGTACTAAAATATTGAAGCAGGATGAAATTTTCATGCGGTGCCCAAAAAAGGCCCCCGAAAAATCGAAAGTACCCTCTCGGTCTCCGAGCCGAGCCGCCGAGAACATCTGTAGTCACGTGGCGCTGTCGTCTCTTGGGACGCAAAAGTGGAAGAACAAAGCCAACGCCGTCCCGGGAACCTCGAGGACCCGGGCGTTTGTATTCGTTTGTGCCGTGCGACCGAGTTGATGCGCGGCACCTCGACGCGTGCTCCCTGCGTCGGGGGGGGGGGGCGTCGCGTGGCCGGCACCGTGGGCGGGAGCGCCGCTCGGCTCGGCCGGGCGTCGGGGCGATGGACGGCAGGTGGCGGCGTCGGGGCGGACGCTTGCTCTTTGACCACAAGGTTCGAGGTTCGACATCCGGCAGCGGATCAGTCACACGTAGTAAACACACTGATGGTTTGGAAATGACCGGAAACTGTTGGTAACACACACACACACACACACACACACACACACACGCACATACACTCTCTCTCTCTCTCTCTCTCTCTCTCTCTCTCGTCCCGACATAGCAAGCGCAGGTCAACAAACCAACATCTCGACATATGATCTGTCATTTTTTCCAAAATCATCCCACGGGGCCCGGATCAGCCCCTCCGGTGGGCCGGTTACAGCCCGCCGGCCGTACGTTTGACGCCCCCCCTGGTTCGCGTAAAGTTGATTCAAAGCAAAGACGGCAGGCACGGCTGCACGTTTCAGATCAGGAAGGAGCAAAGCGTACGTGATTCGTACGAGTGGAACGGCTTCACCCCCGAACCGGGTGGCCGACACAACCAGGGGGGGCTCACGTCGAGCGGTGACTCGACTCTAAAAGGTGACGACAACCGATCCTCGGGTCCCGGGAGACGACACGCGAGCGAGAATCAATAATCACACTCTGCCTCCTCTGATGCATCCGCTATTTCTTTCCGACGCACACGTTCAAATTCGGGATTGAGCCTCTAAAAGCCTTTGTAGCTGCAGGAGAGTGCAGCTGCGTTGGCTGGCGGCCTCCGTTGCCACGTGCTGCAGACATGTTGCCGCGTCTGAACGAACGAGGAGTGACGCAGGAGTGTGAGAAGGCGTCTGATCTCACTTTTTGATGTCGGGGGGCCGTATCACGATCAGACCTTTACCCCTCGAACCGGGCTTTGTGTTGACTTTGACGTGTGTCAGAGTTGAAGGCCGAGCGCCGGGCCGTTGAGCAATCGTGTGTTTGTGTTGGGGAGGGGGGGTGTGTGTGTGGGGGGGGGGGGGGGGGGGGGGGGGTCGTCGTTCACGGGGAAAGTCTGAGATTCATTAAACTGCGCATCAGGCTGTTATGACTCTCGATCTGTGAGTTAATTATTGACGTGGCCGAATGAGAGCGTGGCCCGACGGGGAGCGTTTGACTCGATAACGTCTCTGCATCGACCGCTCGTTGCCTTTGATCGTTCCTCTTTCAGCGGGGAACGCTGAGGGCGGCGGTATCGAACAGCACGATCAATTTTAGAAACTGAGGTTTATAGCGAAAAGGGCCGCGTGTAGCGATCACACACACACACACACACACACACACACACACGTACAGCATTTTGAAATATTACAAAAAATGTCCCCCCCTGCTTGTTAACAGCACCGGTACAAGTGTGTTACTCTCGCTGCCGCTTTTCCTTCAAAGTCACGCGGCCCCTCACGCTGAGCGCCTGCATGTAATATTTAAAGCCCCATCCTGGTTAGCGCAGCTTAGCTTAGCATGAGGTGCAAACCTCCCCTCCGACGGGATCAGGGACATGCGGCTGACACTTCATTTAACTGTCATCGGTTGAACAGACCACGGATTCAAAACGATTCACACTGTCGGTTCAACCACTTTTAAAGACGCAGGTGGTCTGACGTCAATTTGCGCGAAACTGTATTTCTCAAAGTTGGACGAACGCGACCAGCTCGTGAACAGAATCAGAGCGGAACCGAGCCGGGTGCTCTGTGCACACACACCACTGATTTCCCTCAGTGTGTTGACCCGTATGTTGAATAGCACCCAATGTTTACCTGCAGAGTGATAGCGTCCTCTGCCTTCAGGTAACCCCATAATAAGTCGGCCCAGGGCCGTAAAGGTCATATAGGCGATCGCCGAGGGCACCGCCTGTTGCAAAAGGGCACCGCAAACGATTGAAACGATTGATTAGTAATCATGTGCATAGCTTTGGTATCTGGCACCCTTTCCTCCCCAAAGGGTATTTTCTTAATATATCTTAGTGTATTATGATTTTGAAGAATTCTTTATTTTAAAAAAACAAACAAAAAAAGGCCTAGTGAGATGGTCTTTCTTTGGTAAGTCGCCCGTGAATCGCCCGTTGACCTCAGCCGGCAGAATTCAAAAGACGGACACAAAGCGCGAGACATCGTTTCTCCCGAGGGTGAGACGAGGTTAACGTGGTGACGGGTTGGAGTGACCTGAGAGTGATTCCAATCTCACCAAAAAAAGAGCTGCGCTCCTCCTCTCGCTTTTAAAACCGGCAGGGATCGAGACTGAAGGGGAACAAACTGCAGGGTTTTGTGGAGGTTCAGGTTGATGCCGGATGAAAATGGGGTTAGCGTTACTCTCTGCTGCACTGTGCACAGTGTGTACTGTATTGTATTGTACAGTGTATTACGTGCTCCCGCTGTAAATATGTTACATATATTTACATATCTTATTTTTTTTATTTTTGATATAGACCTTTTCTCATTCTTTCTGGTAGCCTTGTTGTTTTCCTTCTGAGCACCTCCAGAGTTGTCTTTTCAATCTCGTTGTACATTGTGTAGAATGACAATAAAGGCATTCTATTCTATTCTATTCTATTCTATTCTATTCTATTCTATTCTATTCTATTATCAGACTGGGTTATTCAACCGACACCAGGTCAAACCAGCAGTTGGTGCACGACGACTTCTCTGCTGCATTGATCCGGACTGGGGGAAGGTTCCACTTTTGTGGCGGCACAGTTCCCTTTGCGGCAGATCTGCTCCTCAGCCGGAAACCCAGGAAGCATCATCAGTGGGGAAAACGTGGCATCAAACAAATCCAGGGCGCCTTTGCTTGATATTCGGTCTCGTTATTTCAGAGGTTCCCCAAAAAGCGTTGGAACTGGACTTTCAAACAAGGCGCCTGTATTTCTACGGCGCTCTGAGTCTGGAAGGACTCACAAAGCGCTTTACGGTAGAGTTTTGCGTTCGCGCAAACATCCATACTGCGCATCGATTTGCAGCACTTTGTATCCATGAGTACACGCGACACTGTGGGGCGCAAAGCGTCTTGCCCGAGGACACCTCGGCAAATGGAGTCGGGGGGGCGGGAATCAAACCCCCGACCTTCTGGTCAGAGGACAAGTCCTCTAACTCCCTCTCAGCCGCAGCTGATGTTCACACGTTTACTCGGTACAACAGTTTATGGTGATTACTTTGACTTGCTCCTGACTTTCATACATGGGGACGACTTTGAGTGACATATTCTGATTTGATCTTAGAGTCGATCAATCATGAAAAGTTCAATAATAAAGTTAGTGATTGTTTTATGTAAATTCGCACCGTGGTCGTCAGGCTGCTCGGTGACGTTGTGTTGTGGTTGCGCCCGTGTATCCGGACAGTGGGGGGTCACCGGTCTCTGGAAACCGTTGGGCGGAAAGGTTTGGGGAACCCCCGGGGCTCAGGACCGGACCACCCCCCGGTGCCGTCGTCCCGCTCTGTCCGCGTGACAGCGCCGAGGCCTGGGCCGACTCCTAGAGTTTGTCCGAAAGCGCCTTCAAGCTTCTTGGATGATCTTCCTCTTTCGCCCGGTTGATTCTTCTAAAAACAAACTTCCTGTTTGTCGCCGGCGTCCCCCCGCAGTGGGCGCTGAACTCACCCGGGGGGAACTTGCTGACCCCAAACCACAGCAAACATAAACTGGTAACCCCTCCGGACCGCACACTGGGACACAAGGGGGGTATTTCTGCTTTCCTGAAAAGTTCACAAACCCTCTCCTCCTCCTCCTCCTCCTCTTCCTCCTCCTCTTCCTCCTCCTCCTCTTCCTCCTCTTCCTCCTCCTCCTCCTCCTCATCATCATCATCACACTGCCTCCGATCACGTTACACACAAACAGACATATTCATCTTCAGTGCTGGACGGCAGCTGGCGGTAATAATAGCAGCACTTGTGCATGGGACATTTTCTCATGGCGTCCTCCATTGACGGAGGTCACGGAGGATGCGCCGCGCCCTCGTAAAAAAAGGAGGCCCGGGCCAGGCCGGAGGTCGGGGCGAGACCAGGTCAGATGCGTCAGAGCCAGCAGGCGTCGTCCCGTCCTGGGCCGTCTCCGATGACTGGGACTGGGACCCGATCTATTCACGGGGGCCACGGACGGGCGGAGTGGCGGCAGGGGAGGCTGATGGTGAGCGCGGCGCCGTGCGAGCGGGGGGCACGGGGGTGAAGTTGATCCCCCGTTCCAAAAAGAAACGAGAGGCCGCGTATCCTCAGATAGGATCGTTTGGCGCCAAGTCACGTCGACGTCGTCGTCGAGATCAAAACTGGCGAGCGATGCGCGAGACAGACCGGGGGGCCGGATGGACTTCCCCCTTCACGACAGGCTCCTCCCTCGTTTCGATGTTTTTCTGACTTCCTGATCGTTTTTCCTCTTTTCTCTCTTCTTTTCTTTGTTTCATTCCTTCTTGCGTTTCGATGGGACAAGTCTACATTTCCTCTCGGGGCAGACGAAGGCGATTTGTTTTTGCGTTCCATTCAATTCTATTCTTGCCAGTCTTAAAGTCTATTCTTTGCCGGGCTATTCTGTTCTACGCTGTGCCATTCTATATTATTATGTTCTGTTGTCTTTGTTTTGTTTTTTTACCGTCTATTCTATTCTTTGCCATTCTATGCTGCTCTGCTCGTACCCATGCTTCTCCCTATGTCATCGTTTGTTTTTCCTATTCGATTGTTTTCTACTCTATTCCATCAAATTCTTTGCCTTTCTATTCTATACTATTTCATTTACACTCCATTCCGTTGTTTTGCTTGTTCGTATCTTCGTGTACTTTCTCAATGCTTTTCCTTGTACTGCCAATTTTTTTTTGGGGGGGGGGGGGGGGGGGGGGGGGGGCTGGTGAGCCAATGGCAAATTGAACACACACAAAAAATTCATACATAAATGATTGATGACATAGTGCTTAAATTATCCATGTATACACACACACACACACACACACACACACACACACACAGGTGTGCCACAGGGGGGTGGGGGTGGGGGTGGGGGTGGGGGTGGGGGTGTTGCTGTGTCTGTGCTGACGAGATGTGCAGTAAATGAAGGTTCGCAACAGCCAAGTCACGAGATCTCAACCAACTGTGGGACTCCAACGCACACATGGTGACAGTGACGCTCTCTCTCTCTCTCTCTCTCTCCCACCCCCTCTCTATTTCTCTCTCTCTCTCTCTCTCTCTCTCTCTCTCTCTCTCTCTCTCTCTCTCTCTCTCTCTCCCTCTGTCTCCCGCCCTCTATCTGTCTCTCCCTCTCTCTCTCTCTCCCTCTCTCTCTCTCCCTCTCTCTCCCTCCCTCTATCTGTCTCTCTCTCTCTCTCTCGCTCTCTCTCTCTCTCTCTCTCTCCCTCCTCTTTCTTTCGCTCCCTCTCTCTCTCTCTCTCTCTCTCTCTCTCTCTCTCTAT